>VZTL01077162.1:8287-20305 GCA_013400535.1 Scopus umbretta | reverse complement strand
GCACTGCTTTCATTTCCTCTCGGCCAGCACACTACTCACCAAAAGCCCATCTGCAATTGTGCTGTCCTGGCCAGGTCCCTGAGCAGTAACTACCGAAGAAAGTTGCTTAAAGAGAATGTACAGAGTTTAGGGATAGGTATATAGAAAGATTACAGACCACGTTCTGCAAATTCTCTTTGGGCATCTTCCCAGAATGTTATCCAGAGAGGTAGCTGGGTTAAGAGCAACAAGGAGCCTCGCAGGATCCCTTAACTCCCCTTTGGTCTTACAGGCTCTTTGCAATGCCTGTTTTGCTCCTGTGTCCTCCCAATGGTTCTTCCTCAGCTCCTTTCATTTCATATCCCACCTCTGTGTTGTCTCTTCAATTGTTCCATCAGCATCTCCACTGCTCCCCAAAGCTCCTGCTTTCTTTCATACCACACTATCCTGCTGTTTTCCCACACCTGGGCAATGCCAGTCCACGGGCAGTTCTCAGCTTACAGTTCCCTGTCTGGCTTTTGAAACCACATAGCACTATAGAGGGGCTTTTTTTTTTTTCCCCCCAGATTTTTTTTTTCCTTTTGAAACTTCCTGAAGGAACAAGACAAGCTTTAAGTCATGATCTCATGCAGAAGGAAGGATGAAATGTCGCATAAGGGGCAAAAATGAGAAATGCTAACCTTTTTATAATACATCCCAATTATTCCTGAAAAAATACTATATGGTTCTGGAAATTACAACTTGTCTTATGACTCACCTTACAACTAGTGGCTTGAAAAGCTGCAAGACTTTTCCTCCTCTTGATCAGATATCTGTAAAAGTACTTCCAGCAAGAAGAGCTGCCCATGCGGCCTTCTGGGGTTTTTCTTCCCTTTTCGAACATTTGTAAACATTCATACAAATAAATTCAATTGCTTAGATATGGATAGAAAATGGATCCACAAGAATGAGAACTTGGGCAATGTATATTCATTTCAAAAGTCAAGGAAATATTGATGGAAAACACTTCTGCATCTTCCACTAAAATTACTGAATAGATTTGATTAAATATATAAACTTCACTTTGCTATTCAAGTTCACCAAGCATGTTTGGAATAACAATTATTTTATTAACATACTGACATGATCTAGTCAAACAAAATTGAATGTGTTTTGGGGTAATAAAATTTAAAGCTTTATTTAAGTATCTTTGTTTTCTTAAAACAATGGAGAGACAGAGATTTCTGCAGAAGCAAAATGATATTCCCACAAAAACTGTAAATTAAAGTCATTAACCTCAGCTTTGCCATAAGCATTTTTTTCCTCAGGGGCACGAACCAGCTATCCTCAAAGAGAAATTTTAGTTTCAGAAAACTCTTGGGAAAAATATACAAAATACACTGTTACGCTATTTATAAAATACAATAAGTTGTCTCCAATCTGTGCCTACTAATCAGTGTAAGATTAGAAGAAAAAAAATCCTGCACTTAGAATAAAAATTCTCAAAGAGTCTTAGGGACATAGGGAAGCTTCTGAAGGGAAAAGTTTAGTTTTAAGTAGGGCATCACATTCTAACCATGACATTGGCTTAACAACCTGTACAGTCTCAGATGCATCAATTTATGCCAGATTTTCCAAACTCTAAAACATGAGTGATATTTCTTACCTTGCTCAGAGCAGCTGATACACTTTAGTTTGAACAATACGTGATTTTCCTTGTCCCCTTGCCTGCTCTGGCACACCAAGGTCTGCCTTTTTAGCATTTTACCATGACATCCTTGTTATCTGTTACCTCAAAGTTTTTGATAGTGCCATAATATGTACATGATGCCTTGTAAGGAGTAAGGTTCAAAACTGCTGAACTTGTGCACCCATGCGTTAATCTACATGCAAGAATAATCTAGTTAATGAAAAGATGGCCAGGGGAAAGCATAGCCTGTCTGTAAGCTCAGGATGTGAGAGGTAGCATGGGCTGTGGTTGGCACTAGGAAGACATAAAACTGCCACTGACCCATTGTGTGATTCTGAGGAAGCCATGTCACCTTTCTATTGTGCTTTTCTTCTCAGCCTTCGTCTCTCCAAGCCGCCAGCCCTTCACAGCAAGACCTGTCTCTTACGATATCTGTCTCACAGTGGGAGCTCAGCTGGGGCTTCCAAATTAGAGCTGATTGGGAATTTTTCAACCAAATTAATTTTCATTAGAAAGTGCAGCTCAGTTTCAGTGCAGTTCTGCAGTGCAGTTGTGGGGATGCTCACCCGATATGTGCGGATGCAAATTTGGATAATGAGTCTGAAGAATACATTGTTATAGGAAGTAGATCACCTCTAGCAGGAGCTATGGAGTGCACCTTGCCCTAGGATGACTATCAGGCTGTGGGTGAATTGGCACAGTCATCTGTAGTTAGAGAGACAGCAGGTCAGGAATTTGAACCTGAGTATGCTAGGGAGATCACATGCTGTACATCTCTTTTGTTGTGTTTGTTTGCTTGCTTGTTTGTAGTAAAACAAACCTTCTAAAAGCACTTGGGTTTGCTACAAGAAAGAACTGGAGCTTCAGTGAAATCCTGGGAAGTTTCATGCATGGGTTTACTTGGTCTCGCTCAGTTCTGCTCTGAACCCTGCAAACTGCTAACAGTGAGATCTGACATATTTTACCTTGTAAAATACTTACAGTCTAACAGAGACAGACAACTTCAGAATAAATCATGACCAAAAATTTGAGGAGAGTTAATGACAAAAAGAAAGAGAAGTTATTCTCAAAACTAATGCCAAAGAGAAATAGAAAGGCCTTCCGGTGATTTGTAAAAACAAGTTGTTCCCAGCATGAGGAAGGAGATGGCAGAAGACAGGTGAGGGCAAAAGGAATGATCAGATCAGTAAACCAAAGGGAATAGTAACAAAGTTCAGTGGAGACAACAGGAAATTAAAGCATGGAATTAGGGCAGACGTGGTATGGGTCTTTAATAAGTTTTCGTGTCCCATAATGAAAGAAAGGACATAACCAGGAATTTCTAAAAGTGATACCATTACAGCTTTTAGAACATTTCCTTAGCAGCTTTTAAGTATTAATTCTGGTGGAACACTGTGAAGAGAAAAACACTTTAGAAAGAGTTTGGTTTTATAAAAAAGATTTGTTGTTATGAAGTGGATCTCCACTATACGCCAGCATAAATTGCTAATTGCGTAGAACACTGCAGCAATACCAAAATGGCAGTGCCGAAGGGAAGATGCATTTTCCTTCCTTCCTAGCCCCACTTCAGCTTCTCTTACTGACTGCCAGTCTGAAATAGCCTGCATTCCTAACCCAGAGAGCAGCTGAGTCATACTCAATTCACATGGTCACTTTGCAGCCGAGTATGATTGCGCTACCTATGTGGCATCTCCAAAGAATATGCAAAATATCATTTGCTCAAATGGCCACTCTGTAAACGTGTCTCCAGAGAGCATTTTGTACAACAGTTAAGACTACTAGGAATACCATATCATTTAGGCTAAAGATTTGTACTGGATCATGCATTATTCCCTCTCCAGCCTCCGTCTACCAAACGCCAATTCTGTGCGCAGGGCTGTGAACCTGAGGTGAGGGTTCAGGCTCCAGTGTAACCGAAATCATTACACAGTCTGCTGCCTGGCATCGGCATTGCCACTGTGCTCACCTTTCAGGAAAATTAAGGCCTCTTTCTCTGGGAGCTAATTTTGCTTAAGCTCGCTCCATGAGTTTCCATTCTCTAATTGTTCACTTTAGACTCAGCCAGAACAAATCATTTTTTCCAACTTGCAGAACAATATTCCAGGAGAATACACGGAGAAATTAGTCAAACCCTAGAAGAAATCTCAACAAAAATATTGCATTGACAGTACAGATTAATAACAAAACCATTAGATTAGGCTCCTTCTCGATGAAGACGTTAACTTTTGCAGTGCAGGAAGATGACCTGTATTACTTCCTCAGAAACAAAAAAAATTGTTTCCTTTTATATGATATGGCTAGTAAAAAAACAATGAACTATGGAGCCTTTTGTGGGCAAAAGGTTTGCCTGTGAACCTTCTGCTACATGAGTTGAGATTAAAAGGAGAATAATTTGAGACAAACAAGCACTGACCTGTGAGTGAGAGTTAAGCAAACACGTAGATGAATTCAGAGATGCAGCACTGTGATGGGGAAATACCCAGGGTAAGAAATGTTTACAGAGGAAAGTTCTGTGGATTTTCAGGTAGGGGAATAGCGGTGGTTACCTCCTGCTGAAATATCATCGCCGCAATGAAGTGGCAAAGACGACGACTGACATGTCAGAGACACATAAATCTATCCTTATAGGGCTGACAACTTGGTATGATTGCTCTCCAAAGATAACTTTATAACTTGCTGAAGTGTGGTTTAAGGATGCCCTGGAGCAGCACTAACCTGTGTACCTTTCTTGTGGGTAACATTTTATAAGCTATAGCTTTAAGTTAATAGCTTATGCAATTTTTCATTTGACCTACGGGTGTCCCATGTGGGTGGGATTTTCAAAAACACTCAGGCCCAGATCCACAAAGGGATTTACAGAGAGATGATTGCACCTATAATGTCTGTAGGGAACGGAGCAGAGACCTGGCCACAATTTAGTCTATAATCTAGCAAGGACGCAGGAGGGGGGCTGCAACACCCTTAAATGTTCACCAGGAAATCTACCCATGCTTATGTGTGAAATTGCTCTGGACTGTGGTGACACCTTAGCTCTGTTCCCACCGAAATGGACTAAAATTAGGCACCAGCCAAGTGCTCCTGAAAAGACCAGACTGAATCTTTCTTTTCCTTCTGTAACTTTGACCCTTTCTAAAATATCTTTTTAGAAAGAAGTACGTGAATTTTTCTATCAGGTAGACCACTCCAGCAGGAAAAATGTGTGTTGTTTTTATTTCAGTGTTTTGTTTTCCAAGTGAACTATTGTATGTACACGCAAGAATAAAAATGATGATGAAAAGGATAATAATACAATATCCAGTTTGGTCCCAGTAATGTTAGATGTGCTTAATCTGAAGCAGTTGATAATCTCTGCATGCAACTTGGGCTGTATGTAGATCTCTGAGTACATCTTCCCTTTTGATGCTGGCAAAGAGCAGGGGTTGTATCTTTATCCACGTCAAATGCTAGCATAAATTATGTCCTCCATAGGAAACAAGCCACAAGCAGCAGTGTGCCTTATAAATAAGCCTTTAGCAAAGCTGCTTTATTTCCATTTTTTCCCTGTCTTTTCACAAAGTCAAACCATCCCCTGTGGCATTTGGGCACTCAGAAGACAGTTGTATTTGAAAGGCCATAAACAGTCAAATTAAACGAATAGATGTGAAAAGCTGAAGTCTTTGCAATGCCGTGCTACAAAATAGGTGCCAGACTGGCAACTTCTGCACCAAGGCTTGATGTTAATTTGCTTCTTCAGACCCAGAGAGCTTTCGGTGAGTGTCTCTGAAGAAAAGCAAAGTGCAGGTTGTGCTGGCCTCGCAACTGTGGAGCAGAGAGCTACCTTTCTGAAGGCTGGTGCAGCGCCAGGACATTACAAGCTAAACGCTCAGAGCCATGTTTTGACCCCAGTCAGCATCTGAATTTACACTTCTCTTAGTGGGGAGAAAGCATCTTGAAAGCCATAGAGGATCCCAAGGCTCTTTAGAGCTCCTCTAATGCTCAAGCGTAGTGGTAGAAGAGCACACTCATCTGGCTTTCACTATGACAGGTAGTAAACCCAGTCAACTCAGAGTAAACTTCTGAGGGCTGCAGAGTGAACTGGAGAAAAGTCTTTGTCCTCTAGGGACAGCATTTTGAGAAAGCCTATGAAGTTGTAGATCCAAGCACAGACCCTGCACTGACTTCCAGGGGAGTGCCAACTGCAGATAAACAGCAGTGCAGGAATCTAAAGGCATGATGAGGATTCATCTCAAAAGCATTACAAGTTTATTTTGCTCACACCTACAGGACAGACCAAGTATGGCAATCCTACTGCTGTTGTAGTAGTATGGGCTAAGGATAGGATAAGAACTGCAGGAAGAGGCAGCATTTTCTCTTAGACCAACTACTTTAACTAGGCCGGGAAAATCTTGCAGACACAAGTATATAAAGTATATAAAGTACTCTTTAGTATATAAAACCCTTCCTCCTGCTATTGTTATCAGCTATCCTAGTAGAGGAGGTTTATTTTCCCTGCAACTTTGCCTTGGGAAACAAAGCGAGATCTGAACGCTACTCCAGTGCAAAATACTGGGTGACCTATGCCTATACAGTAAATAAGCATTGCAAATGTTTATTGGGAAAGCCGATGAATTCACAACACACTTTGTCCTAAGACTGACTTTAAGGCTAGTCAGAAAAGAGGTTTTTCCCCAGCGGGTACATTTTGTGGGCATAGTGATTTAAAGTTGCATCCTCGCAGAAAGTCATCACGGAGTATCTGAACCCTTAAATCCTAAGGGTGAAATGTGGGCCCTGTGGAATTGGTATGGTTATAAGAGTGCACAGGCCTTGTAATAGCATGTTTGTAATAAGGTGGAAGTTGGTATAGAGAATGGGAGAAGAGGAAAGTAGATTCTACCCTAAAGCACTTGCACCCTGACTCTTGATAAGAAGTCAAGTAAGTATTTTATGCCACGTGGCACTTCAAGATTTACGACCTCTTGTCCTCACTGATAAAATACCACTTACACGCAAGCAGCAGCAAAATCACATAAAAATAAATTCAGCTACTTCCTACTTCATAGGAAGAACTAAAGTGGTGGTGTTGTCCCTCAGCATCAAAAAAAATTACGCTTTGTCAGATGAAACGCACCATTCACCATTCACTGCAAAACACATGTTCTTGTTGGTTCTAGCATTTCATTCCTTTCTCACTCTCTAGCTCTTAAATGAGGGACAATCTGAGGATGATGCTTTAGGATCATAGAAAAGGGAAGTAGAATTCTTTTTAAAGCTCTCTAGTTCCAAGGAACTAAGATATTTCTCTAAGTATTCATTGCAAAGGCAGGGAAAACTAAGGAAAAGCGACTCCAAAGTAGCATCTACAGTCAGATTTGGGGTGAATGTTCTCAAAAACTTTCTCTTACACATACATTTTGTGGGCTTGAGCGTTATGTTCAAAAAGATGATTGTGGACTACTAAAAAAGGAAGAGAAACCTGAAAGCAGGATAGTCTCCTAGACCCCTGAGTCCAGAGGAGCTACGTTGTATTCCTGAGGCTGCCTTAAAGTTTAAGGTGGTAATTCTTCCTCTGACCTAAACGAGGGTAGTAACACTATTTTCCCTCACCCATCCATTTTCAGTTAGTGTCCATTTTAATCACAGGTGCCATCAGAGACTCTTTCTTAATGTATATTGTTACTTCAGCCAGCATGGAGGGTTTCTCTTGGCACCTGTAGATGTAGGAGTGGTATAAATATATTCAGTGCTACAGTGATAAGCAAAGTATTTAAAATAACATAGATCTCAGCATACACACATATTCATAGGTAAACAGTAAGGCACATACAGCATTAGCCTAAGCAGAGGAAATCAGGTAACACAGCACAAGGACAGAAATCAGGTATAAAATGGGTCTTGATCAAACGGTTTCTACTTCATTTATTTTTGTCCTGCTCTGACTGGTGTAACTTATAATTAGTCTCCGCCTGCAGTGGTGTGGTTCCAAAGAATGGTGGATTAAGGAGAAACTCTAGAATTTCTCTGTAACTTGACAAGTTATAACTTGAAAAGCTACACTTAGTCCATTAAAGATTTTTCACAGTGACATTTTAGTGCAGCTAGGGAAATATGCCACTTTGCCATTTATCATTTTCAGGGCATGGACAGTGAAAAGGAGGTTGCTATGAAGAACAAAATAAAATAGATTACACGTATAGAAGTGAGGTGAAGAATACTGATAAATATACACCACTGAATGTCAGCAAATGTCACTTGAGAAGCCATTTGCAGCTACCACAACAGCCTTGCAAACCAGCAAAAGTAGCAAAACCAGGCAAAACAAGTTGGGTGTACTCACTTCCACATGAATGAGCAATAAACCTCTCTGAAGTTACACCAGAAAGTTGTTAAACTTGATAGATGAATCTTTTCCAAATTGCTCTGTTGCATACTGTATATGGCTACAAAGGACTATGGATGGTTTAAAGTGAAAAAGAGAAAGCATTGCTGAGAATGCAGCGATTTAAACATTTTTGTTCAAACACTTGTATTCTGCTTTGTATTAAAGGGACAGTTTGAACAAAGGAGTGATTCATCACACTGCTTTTTCTTCCCTAAGACTGCTCTTTTTTTTCTCTGAACTTTGTTGCTGGAACTATTGCGTTATTACCGTTTCTCCTTTAAATATATTTGCCACTCTAGCAACAGGGCTTAGAGTTAAATAAATTTGGGTTTGGTAAGCAGAACTGTTACAAATTAAAGCTCTTCTGCTGAAAAACCTCTAATGGTAGCTATCTAGCATGCCATCTAAGTGTAAGTGAAAGACATGCAAGATGTCTCCTGTTTTTCCAGGAGCATCTGATTTGTAGATCTATGGATCAGCTGCATTTTGGTTTATAGACACGTTGACCTGGAAAAAGCTGTCCTTGTGAAAGTTACAACACTTGAGAGACAACATCAAGATTCCTTCAGACATATTTTAACTTGAGTTGTCTGTTTGCAGCCTCTTGAACCACAACTCTTCATTGATAATGAACAGAAGTGAAGATCTTTGACTCAGGAAATATCTCCAAGGAAAAGTAGGAGTTCTTAAAATCTCAGAAACTCTGCCTGCTTTTATATTTAATTTTCCATGAGATTCTTCCTCCCAAATTCTGATTTATCTTAGCAAAATCAGAGACAGCCTGCATCATTTTGATTTCATGAGACTGTTATCCCCAGACAGAGCACTCATGCAAATTTCAGATGGGTTTTGTTTTCATTAGCGAAAAGCAGCAACGTGGATCACATAAATGGGGTCATACAGGAACTTCTTTATTCAAAACACTTCGTACATGCTAAGATGCGCTGAATGTAGAACCATTTCAGCCAAACTTCTCACCATATGTTCATGTAAAAGCTATAAACCACCAGCCCTACAATGACATCCTAAAGCCTGGGAGTTTAAATCTTTGAAAAGAACAAATTTCTTGTACTTACAGATCCTGTATATGGAGTAAGGGTGAACCTTCCTTTCTTGGGCAGGATGTTTATACAGTGAATTTTCTTTGTGCAAGTCTTCACTCTGTTCTTGTAAAATCAGAATCAAAATCAATCCTTACGAGTCAAACCAAACCCTTTATTAAATTAAATGTAAAGCCTGTTTTAGAAATGAACAATGAAAATCAGAAAACAAAGATTAAACCGATGGGTTGTGCTCAGCACTGCATGAACTTTCCTGAACTGCTCCCCATCCCCCTTCCCCCAGTTCTTTGGAAACTGAAGTAATCTTTGAGGCAAAACAGGCGTTTGACAGCATCCATCATCCAGAAGCTCTGTAGCAGTTGTGCTGCTGCTTTGGTCTTGTTTTGAATTTCTCTGTCAATTTGAATAGACACAACAGAGTCTCAAGGAGCGATGCTCACAAGCTGAGAAGGCAAGGACCGTGTCGGATGCAACAAAGGGGAAAAGAGCTATCAGTTAGTTACCTCATCACAAATATCAGTCTCCCCAAAAACTTATCTTGTTACATAAAAGTATGCAGTTCAGTGAAAAACACAATAAAGTTTATTTACCTTTTGTATGTGAAATGTAATATATGTTACATAATAATATGTTTAATGTTTTTTAGAAACTCTGAGATGTTATTACGTATGCACAACCTCATCTTCAAAAGAGACAAAAATACAGTTTCTTAAAGAGTATTTGAAAAGTAGAAATGCTTGGCCAAGAGGTTTTAAAGGAATTCTTGAACAAATAGGCAGCACATGAATAAATATGCTGATTTTGCGACAAGCACTGAAAAGAAACTTCTGGTAAGCAGCCTGCCTAACCTAATGAATGGTTTAGTCCTTCCTTCCTCCAACCTAAGCATGAAAGCTGCTATCCACACCCCAGACTTGATCTAAACTACTGAGTGCAATAGGGAAGTGCCTACTGACGTTGGATCAGGCCCGGCAGCCTCCAAGTTTGACCCGGTAGGCCTGCACCAGCCCAAAGCCAACCTGCGCTTCCCCAGAGCCGAAAGTCCCTCAAAGGCAGCTGTTAAGGTATGTGCAAAATATCTGAACTCTTAATCATACAGATCTTGTCCTTCGGGAAGAGTAGAAATTTTGCTTAAATAAAGCAGTACAGGGTTTGGTTTGGTACAGCCAGTAATTATGAAGAATCATAGTTTCTGTTATCAGAGGGGTTTGATACATACGTCTTTCTAAGTAAAACTAACATATATTTCGGGGGGGGGGATCATTTTTTGTCCTTTTTTATTTTAATGGCTAAACATTGTAATGCTAGCTAAATAGGAATTCTTGTCTGTTAATAGGTTCCTTTAGTTTGTAATAAATAGGAATGCTAATGACTAAAATTTGGTATTTGGTATGCATTAGCTTTTGTAAGTCTTTTCTTTACAGGCTTCATTGACATTCAATATGGCAAGCTTCCTTTGAAACATATTTATAAAATAACTACAGTATAATTAAACCAACAAAGCCATCTTTTAAGTAAGCTTAATAGCTCGGTTTTTCACTCTGTAAATTTTTTATTTTAAGGAGGAAAAATAGTTATGCTTCAATTCTACTGTATATTTCATTTTGCATCTAATATTTTATTTCCATTTGCAATCTGTGCATATCTAATTCTTGACAACTGTGATTATTAATAAGTGTGCATGAAAAACATGCTTCGTAGAATCTTCCACAAGAATTTTTTCGTTAATGAGAACTGAAACATATCTTGGCAAAAACAATATATGAAATATATATATATATATATATGAGCGTATATATACATAGTTTAATAGCTAATGGTGGTGTGGTTAATACACAAAAATAGATTAATAGATATGGCAGGTAATAATCGAAGCGGATGCTGTTTAATAAATATAACTAAAAATGTCTTAATGATATAAAAGCAATAGGTAAATAAAAGCAATTACATTTAATTTTGCTTTCAGCTTGTGAGCGTTTTCTGTAAGCTTTAATAGAGGGGAGAGCTTGTGCAGAAGGCTAATGGTAGAGTCAGTGTTAGCATTATTCATTAGGGTTTCTAAGTAGTACTTATTCTGAGATATTTCTCTGGAAGACTAAAATGTTCTTGGTAAGGGTACTTGGATCCTGATAACCCTAATTCATAATAATATCCCCCTCATTCAGAAAATTAAAGTTTACAGAGTCCTCAGCAGTTTGAAAATCTTTATACTATTTAGAACCATGATCATGTTTACTAAGGACAAGGTAAAAAGTGATAGCTCACATTATAATAAGTAAAGTGGAACCTCATAACTGTTTCTTCAACTCTGTCCTCTACAGGCATAATAATATTGAGACCCCATTTACGGTATGGTGAATAAAAACAGTTGACATCATCGTTATAATCTTTATTTAAAACTGTTACCAAGGTTACAAATTACCATCACTGTGTGCAACAGGTCCCTCTGAAGCAGTATCATTACAGATTAACAGTAATGTGTAGGATTATAATAAAAGGCATAAGGGATTATGCACAAGCAAAAATGCTAGGAACAACACGAATACATCTACGTTATCCAGTGCATCGCCTTGCAAAACCTCCGCTTTCGATGCTGAAATACACAATGTGGCTTTTTTTGCTTAATTCGGGCATTTAGAGAGATGTTAACTGCACCCTGAAGTGGCTTGACAGCTGTCAGGGAGCAGAGGGGGTAGGGTTTGCCTCGACCTATAAAACCGCTGCTGCTGGAAACGTTCCCACATCGTCTCCGCTCTCAGCGGAGCACCTAGTTTACAGGAAAAACAGGCCTGCGTTGTGTGGGGCAGGACCGCAGGCAAAGGGACCGGGAGTTAGCGGCTGCACGGCCCGCAGCAGCACGGCCCGCAGCAGCACGGCCCGCAGCCCCCAGCGGAGGCCGAGGCTGGCCTCGCCGCCCGCCGTCGGGGCGCATCCGTGCGGGGCGGCAG
>VZTL01077158.1:370-11098 GCA_013400535.1 Scopus umbretta | reverse complement strand
TGGTGGTGGTGGTGGTGGTGGGGCTGCATGAGCAGCTCAGCCCCTCTCCTGTGGCAGGGGTGCTCTAGACGGTGTGGCACTAAGAGGGGCCGCTCTCGGCGCTGGGGGAGCCGAGCCTGCAGGATTCAATAGCAGCACCGCAGTGAGCTGCGAAGGAGGAGACGGAGAACCGCCAGGTGCCTCTGCGCAGAGGCTGCCATTGCATTACGCTGTGCTTCCCCCGCCGAGACAGCTGGAACTAAACCAGAGCCTCCCATGCTGCCATTAAAAGGTTCTTTTTTTAAGGACATGTGCACTTAATGTCAGAATATTGAAACCATACCCACGTGAATAAAGTTACTAAGCCAGTGATTCATTGCTGTTTCAAATCTCTATCTAGCCACAGTAAATTTCTGCTCAGTAGTGACAGTCTGTGTCCACATGCAGGCTATGATTTACAGTTCTGTGTTTTGTATCAACAACATCTGTTTAACAAAAGAAAAAAAAAAGCCAAGAACATTTATTTTCTAATCTCTCTACCAGATGTTGTTTCATTATGCACAAGATCCAGGGATTATATCAGAAATAATTTCATTATTTTAAATGAATAATCTGGAGTGTTTTTCCTAAAGCATGTCCCGTAACCACTAACAACATAAAAACATAGGAGTATGGAAAAATAAACTTGTGTTTTGCACAAGTCTATAATTATATCTATTTTCATGGTGCAAATATTAAGCACCAAATTCTAGCTTCAGATGGTAGTGCTGGGATTCTTGAAGATTTGCAGAGGAGAAGATAAATTCTCAGGGTTATGCTAGAGGTAAGGTGGCAGAGAGTGATGGAAACAGCAGAAGAAATCAACAGTTGAGAAATGAACACGTGCCGCAGGGAAGGGAAGACACAAAAAGCAAACGTGGCTTCAAGGAGAGTAGTGCTGGGGTGGGGTACAAGCCTAGGCCCTCCGAGCGCACAGAAGTTGTGCCACGCAACTCTCGTGAGTCCCCGGGCGGCTGTGGTCCTTGCAGACCTGCGGGTCCCCCAGGTTCCCACCTGGAGGGTATTCGGAAGGTGCCGTCTCAGTGTACTGGTGACAAAGCTGCTCGGTTTGGTTTCTGCTTTCCGCCTTCTGGGGTGAAGTTGCTCGGGGCTGAAGTGGGATCGCTTCCCTGGACGTGCTGGCTGCGCTCTTGCTGATGCAGCCCAGGTCATGGTTGGCCTTTTTCGCTGTAAGGGCACGCTGCTGACTCACGTCCTTAGCATTTGCATATGGTTTTGCCCACAACAATAGTGCGAGATCACGTTCAAACACATCACAACTTACGGTCTCGACTGTAAAAACATTTTCCTGATCGTTTCTGTTGCTTGGGGGTAAATGCCAAGTCCCTTAGGTGTGTTTGATGAGCAGAAATTTTGGGGTGTTCTTGGAAAAGCAGGGTCCTTTACAGAGTTTCAAGCTGAGTATTGAAACTGCTGTGTACAGCATCAGAGAAAAATCTTTGCAATTTGAGGTTTATTATCATTCTTTGCCATAATTTTTGCAGGGATATCACAAGTGGGAATGCTGATACTGAAACACTGAGACATTTATAACTGACTGGCCTGGATATCAGTCTTGAAGAACTCGCAATTATTCAGAATTACGGTGATAGATTCTGTTGCAGCCCTCAAAAACATTCAGCCAAGTTAAAATGAAAGTAAATGCATCAATGACACTGCTAAAGCAGACGGTGGGTCTGTGTTATGTTTCCAACCTTCTTTCAGGGGGAAACAGATTTCTTTATTTTTCCATGAGCTGTGGAAGCTGTAGCATGCATCAATCCAGTATAGACCCAGCGAGACCTATGCATTTTCTTGTTGCATAAAGATTTATGTGTAATTGCCAAGGTTTATTTTTATTTTCCTTGAATTACTGTTGCGGATGCATATAGATGCATAACAATTCCTAATTTCCCTCCCTATATTCTTGTACCGCACAGATTGCTTATCAAATACAGTCTTAACATTAAAGTGTCAAACAGGATTTGCAGAAAGCTATTTGGGTTTGTAGTTTAGGATGAACGTTTATCAAATTGTGGATTAGCTGAATCATGCACTGAACCAAATTATTATTGTCTGTGATTAAATCACAAAGTGGTTATTGCCCCGTGTCATCTAAAGCACAAGATAGTTTAAATCTTTAAAATCCCTTTTTAAGGTGGCTGTAGGAGCTACATAACTACAGCCTTTTAGGACCAGACTCTGTCCCTAGGCTGAAAAATAATAGCTTTCAAAAGGTCATTTGGCCTGATCACTCTGTGCTTATACAGGCAACAGATCTGGGAAGGGAATGGATGGACTTATTTACATTTCAGACATACAGAATAATTTCTCAGTAAATAGATCTTTTTGTACCCAGCGCTAAAGTATTTATTCAAGGTGCTGGCTCAAAAGAGGGGAGTGAACGGCCTGCTCGTTCTCAAGCCTGAAAGGACACGAGCTGCCTGCCGAAGAGCAGCCATGCCCACGGTTTGTTTGCCTTCATGCTGAGGCACAGGTCCTAGGGCGCAACTGAGGCGCAGAGGGTGAAGCTGTGCTGTGCTTCCCGGCGGCACCGCTCCTCAGGCCTGGAGGCCACACGGTGACCGGCGGTGGCTCTCCTCAATGCCGGTGCAGCATGGTTTTACCACCCCAGTGGGCACTTGAGAGGCTACAGTCTTCCTAAAGCTGTAGGAGGCTTTCGCCAGGCTGCCACAGTGGATGACGTTCATTGCACACCAATGAACGTGTGTTGCAGGGTGGGATACCACGAACCACCCAGCACAGCACACCAAGGCACCAAGAGCAAACCTTCATGGTGATGTCCATGCTCCTCTTCAGCGACCTTTCAGCGACCATCTAGCTGAGGAGCTCAGAGGGCTTTAAGCATACTCGTTTTCTCAGCCTCGTGATTAGGTAACAAATAACCCTCCTGACAGACATCTCGCCCGCCTCGCTGAGTCACCAAGGAGCGAACGATCTGTACCAGACAGGGTATGGTGGGCTGAGGGACGTGGAGGCCCATCTCCTGTTCTGATGTGTGCAGCTGGGGAGGTCACAACCCAGGAGGAGTCATGAGCAGTCATCGCCGCTTTTCTTTTGAATAGATAGGAGGGAAGTCCTGGAATGGCTTGTTTTCATGTTGCAACAAGGGTCACGGGGTAGAAGGGGCTAAGAGTCACTGCATTAGAGTCTACTTGGAGAAATGGAAGTCTGGTGCAGCTGACGGTGGTGTGGCACTCTGAGCCCACGGCAGTGGCATCGGCAGAAAGTGTGCATTAGGCTGCCTTCGCTCCTCTACTTCATCCCCCTCGTCCTACTCTTTGACCTATTTTCTCTCCTTGTTATCTAGTAATCTATTTTTTAAAGGCTCAGCCCGGTCTTTCCTGCTGGTTGCAGCTGATCCATCTCGCTGCTAGCCTGTGAAACCAGCACCTTCTAAAGACATGTCCCTCTGCCAATTACTCTGGAGGCATGGATTCAGCTCAGCGTGAGAGCTTGATTGAAGCCAGTTGGCTGTGCCAACAGGACAGGGATGGCTCGAGAGAGACTTTTTACAAAGTATAGAAACTCTAAACAAATTTCTTCAGTCTCTTCTCCGTCCATGCTCAACCAAAGCTAGCAAAGTCCGAAAAATGGCAGTGTTTTACTGAAGGGAGGACTTAGCCCGTAGCTCTATCCTCCCCCTGGAAAGCCCACAGAAGAAAAGGAGAAAGTTGCATAGAAGACTCCAGGAGGCAAACACACGCTCTGAGCATGCCTCTCCGAGAAGAAGGGTTTGAGGTTTCTCAGAAAACACAAGTAGCAAATCCTCGAAGCCCTGTGATTTCTCAGGCGTGTGCCCTCGCCGTTGGCACCTCGCAGCTAGGTGTACCCAGAATATCTTGCAGAGAGGTGTTCGCCCCGGGTGAGCTCTGATTCCCGCTGGAGTCCCGCCAGCCAAGGGGGGAGGACAGAGGGAGCGAGCGTGCTGGATCGCCACATGAAATGTCTGCTCTGCTCGTGTGCTGTCTTTTTGGCCAGCAGCCTTTTGGCTCGCCCCACCTGCCTTTTTTCCTCTTTTTTTTCCCCTCAGCTGACCTGAGGGAGAGGAGGCTGTTGTTCCTTTCTGTCCCTGCAGCCTTCCTGTCTGGCTGACTCTCTGCCCTGGACACAGATGTATACTTAAATACGAATTCTGCGAGGCACACGTTACGTTTGCGGAGGGAGTGTGGCGTGGGAAGATGCTGCGATCTGTAGGTGGGCTGCTGCGGTTGGGCTGCGAATAGCTGCTATCCTGTGCGAGAATGAAACAACAGTAACGATAGACCGAGTTCAGCCCCAGTTGTTAGAAAGAAGGTTTCAGTACATTTTAACAATTAATTCTGTTTCCAGGCGGCTACTTCATTTTTAAGCACCCCATCCACATACCTCACCCTTTGCGAGCTCATTTCTGCTCGAGTTATGTCACCCCGCGCTAACCTGGTGGCTGTTGATTGAGTCCTGTGACAGCTGCTTGCAGAGGTTGCCCTGCTTCCTGCCAGCAGCCTACCTCCCTCATCCAAATTGCTGCTTGGTTCCAGGCTGGGTTCAAAATGTCTGGGTGAGCTTGATCCTGGGCAGAAGGGTTGGATTTCTAAGAGTAACAGCTAAGGCGCGACAGATAACACCCTGCAAAATCCCATCCCCGCACCAGTCAAATAAGCGGAAGCAGGAGCACACCTGCAGCATAGAGGAGGCATGTTACAGCTTTAACATGTGTTAGTTGGTCAAGGTGAACCCTGGACCAAGCCCATAAACATTTAAGTCCCAGAACAAATGTTTGGGGTTGTACAAACATGTTAACTACCTCCAGTTAATTGGCAAGCAATTACCTTGAAGTAAAAATAGCTTTCCTATAGCTGAGCAGTCACAGAGTGCCTGCCCCTCCGTGAACACTTACAGATCACTAAAATTTTCGGCAGAGGACCCTTGTCTAATTTGTCTTCTGGATCCTGGCAGGTTTGTGATCAAAAGTTTTTTGTCCCCAGCACCAGTTGCCGTTTGTTTGTGGTATAGACTCAGCAAATAGGGCTGTGCGCCAGAGTTAATTTTCATGCTGCCCTTTAATAAAGTTCTGCAGTTCATAACACGATGGAAAAATAAGATAGTATTGACCGGGAAAAGCATGCAGTTCAGCAAGGGAATATACCTACTGCGTGCACTATAATGGAACTATCGGCGAAAGCTAGATAAGTATTTTTAAGTTAAAGACAGGTTGTCAGGCTAGAACGTGTTTCATACTGACCTACTGAATTTTGAGTCTTTCGGATACTTTGCATGACAAGGATACACAGCTGGACTGGATTTCATTAGGTGTATATGCAGTTGAGAACCAAGAAGCAAAGTCCTGCCTGCACCCAACACAAGTGAGAGACCTGTGGTCAGCTGTTCGACTGGTCATCTCTCTGCTACTAGGAAAAGCTATAGAAGTCAGTAGCGTCTTTTCGTGAGATCTCCAGTCCGTGCAAACCGGTCAGCTTCTCTTAGAACTTGGATTAAGTCCTTGCTTGGTCCTCCATGACATTTTGGCAAAAAAATGCCCAGATTTTTGTGATCTGTAACCAAACCACAGCTGGGTTTCTTTCTTGGGAGAGATTACCACAGCACTGCTGGAAAGGCAAAGCTGGGCACACTCAAATGAGTGGAGTCTGTCACTGAGTTCCCGTGACTCTGGGGCTTGTGGTGGCCGAGGTGGGCTGGCACATGGTTCAGAATGGTTCCAGCTGAAGAGCTACCATCTGCACCGCAGCATCATGTGGCAACAGGTGAGGTGCTGTGTGCTCTGTCCCTGTTTTCGCCTGCTCCTGGTCATCCCTCTTACCAGAAAGTATAATGTTGTTCTGAGGAGGAGGGAAGCAGGTGACCCTGGCAAGCCCACTGAGCCGGAACATCTGGCATCCGCATGGATTTGTGTGGTGTTCGTCTGGACGCTGCAGTGCGGTGGAGGGTCAGTCTACAAAAATCTTCCCAAGGCAGTTGGCAGTCTCTGCCTTGCATCCTGGAGAAGCAAGGGAGTGGCAGATGGAAAACAAAACTAGCAAAGTGCATTTCACAGTCCTGGCAGCAGTACTCTGCAAACACAAGAATCGCAGTGATGGAGTCTCAGATTGCTCTCCCCATGCAGCCTGACTTTAGAAACTTTGGCGCTATGGTGGGCCCTGCCAAAAAGGGCTCCTAGCCCCTCAGCTGGCTCCTACGGCCATGCGACCTTGTGTTTGGTATCTTCAGGTGCTTCAAGCAGGAGAAGCTGTATTGGGTGCAGATACTAGAGCTTTCCAGGAACCACTGAGATACAAGTGCAGCTCTGTTCACTGTAGCTCCTTTAAATTCACTTTCTGTGCCTGTAGTGGCAGACACATTTGCTGGCAAACATTTTGCAAAAAAAAGGCATTGATCCAGAAAGGCACCGTGCACAAACTAAGCTTAGTATAAATGAGTGCACCTGTGCTTAACGCTAGGCACGTGATGAATGCTCTGCTAGATCCTAGCCAAAATAAATTTAAAATAAATATCGGCGCATACTTGTAGAAAATGAATGCTGGTCTTGTGAGCAGAAATGCATGCAGCAGAAATAGGAGTCTACCGCTCCATGTGTCCGCTGGGGGTATCCAGCAGGGAGGGTCACGTGCGCTCCTTTCGAGCTCACCAGCAGAGCTGGTGAAAACAGGTTTTGATTTGAATGAGTTATGACCCATTGAAAACGGCATCATGCGTAACCACAGTAAATTGTCATAATGAGATCACGAGGCTCAAAAAAGTGGGCAGCGGGGAAAGAGGCCTCATTCCACCAGCACACACGGCTGACTGAACCCGGGCCTGCAAAATGCCACGGAGGGGCACAGTCTTATTCCCTGAACATCTTGTCGTTTCAGCGGCAGGACCAGAGGTTGCACAGCCGGACAAAAACTCATTAGAAGTTTTCAGTTAAAAAGAAGAAAACAAGCCAAAATTCTTATGGCTTTGCATTTAGTCTTATCCAGGGTAACACAGGGGACAGGGCTAACGCAAATAGTGGAAAAATATGAATACCGTAAGTGCTTCTATGCTTACCAAGGGTTAGCTTGGTTGTTTCTAAACCATGCTGCTGTAGGAGGGGAGGGTTTGGTGATCAGGGCAGAGCACCACATAGTTGAAAGCAACTCTCTCTGGAAGCACAATAAAGCTGTATTCACTTGGCGCGTCCCTGAGCTCGCAGCTCTGCCAAGCCAACCCGTATGGAACCTGCTCACGTATAGCTGCCCTGGGCTGCCCAGCTGTAAATACTGCAGAATCATCGGTGGCTTTTGTATTTTCGTGGTGAGGCAGAGTCTGAGACTACAATAAGTTCGATGAACTTAAACCTTTACCAAATACCCAGCCCAGACAACATAAGTAGCACAGCTCTTGCCTGCCAGGAGTCTTGTAGGTGGACTTCTGGAAAGAACTCCTTTCCTTTACTCCTCTCCTCTTTTCCTCCTTTTATTTTTGATACAGTGCTGTCTGTGGGGGGTCATTTACAGTGCAGGAATCTACAAGAAACACACTCCAGCTCATTCTGTTTCTCTTCTAAAGTTATCGAGTGCATGTGTCCATAGAGGCCCATTGCAAAATACCATGCATATGATCTAACCACATCCTCCCACTCCCCCCAAGGTGGGGAGGGCAGAGGTGTGTTGATGTAACGCATTGCCAGCTTCAGGACCCATTTCCCTTGTCTCATGCTTTAAGGTAAATTGGGTTGCTTGCCACATGGTTGCCACTCCTCATAGGCTTGCACCCTCCAGTTTCCTCCGTCTGTTCATCTGTTATGCTTTGCACACAAATATCTGTGCCCCCAAGCCATGGAGACAATTCAGGCTCATACTGACACGCAGCACCTTCCTGACTTGTGTCACCTATTCACAGTATTTTTATCATGATTAAATTCATTGCCTGAGTCCATGGATAGAAAAACGCCCAATTCAGTGCTTGGTCCTTCGCAGGTTAGCCCTTGGCCGTGGGGTTGTGCTTGCACTTGCCTAAGGTATACAATCTGAACAACGCGATGAAGCCTAAGCCATTCCCAGGACCCCAGATCTTCTGTTGTGGGCAGCTGAATTCAATCCAAGCTCCCTCTGCTCTTGCAGTAGGCACGCTCCAGGGCAGTCTGGAGAGGACTTTGGCTTGTCTTGTTTTCCTAATGTTGGCTCGCTGACATTGCTGCAAGGACAGCTGAAACAGATGGAGGCCAGCCAAGCTGAAGAGACAGTGGGGAAATGTGTCCCTGCATACACTTAAGAGCAAAGCACGGGGAGCGCTCAGGCTTTCCTGGTGCTGGTGTACCAGAGAAGTCTCCCCAGAGCTGACCCAGCGGGTGTTTCTGCATGCCAGAGCCATAGATGAACTTGCCAACACTGCCCACACTGCAGTACAGGTGCAGCTGTGGGGAACCAAGATTTTGCAGTTGGTGCCACCTTGATAGCTAAGGGGAACCAAGAATAAAAATGCTTGTGTAAAATACTTTTTGAATTTACTGCTTTTTAAGCTCACTTGCTGTGTGCCATCCACTGAGTTTTCGTTCTCTCTCTCTCTTGCATCTCCGTTTAGTAGCGCTGCATAAACCCCTGCTAACATTACTAATTTTTTTACTACCCATGTAGGAGAAGAATTTGGACTGGTTCCCTCGGATGAGAGCCATGTCCCTGGTTAGCAATGAAGGCGACAGTGAGCAAAATGAAATCAGGAACCTGCAAGAGAGGCTGGAGTCAACCATGAGCCTTGTAAAACAGCTTTCCAGTCAGCTTGCTGAGCTCAAGGAACAGGTAAGCGTCCTGCAGTGGGTAGCAACCTGAGCACGTGTGGGTGAGTGCGCTGCCTTTCATCAGGTCACAGTCAGGACAGTGTTACAAAAGAGACTTGTCTTAGAAAGGTTTTACCTTTCCCTCCAGTAAGCTTTCTGGGTAGATACACAGATACGGGTTTGGAATGAAATTGCACTCCATTAGCAACAGCAGAGAACAGGTAAGCAGAAAAGCCAAGGGGGAATTAGTTATGAAATCCTCCCAGTGAGTGTGCGAGGACCGAGGGAAAAGCGCAGCAGCGGGAACAGGCTTTGCATAGGCAGGTGCTGCATAACCCGGCAATAAAAAAGGCATAGCCTCAGAAATAGCTGCTTACTGATGGGAATCAGTAGAAAAGCTTTCTGAATCCGACACTTGGATTTTTTTCCCCTACTAAGGATACTGACAGTGCTGTTGTGAAAACAATTCGCGGAGCCTGTTGCTTTGCTTGTGTCACCCTTGTCCTTGTGCTCCTCCCACGGCTCCCCCTTCTCTCCTGTATGGAGCAGAAGCTGCTGACCTCCCTTAAAGCCCTGCTCCTGTCTAAACCACCTTACCTGTTTTCTCTCACTTCAGGATCAAAGGGCCAGCTCCTTTTTTGCTAAAGATTCTGGTCACTCCTGGTTTGCTCATTGCAGTTTCAGAAAAGCATCTTTGTGTTTTCTTTTCGGGAAGCGCTTCAGTGGCATCAACAGAGTTATCTAATTATCCCCTTTCAAATCCCTCCTTAAAACTCTTTTTCCCTGTGAAAAACTCAGCAAAGGTTTAGGCTGGATGTGCTGCGACCCTTGCTTATTGTGCTTACCCACGCTATCCTGGTGTTTTTTTTATCCCCCTCTGGCTGAATCTCTTCTCTCCTGGCTTAAATTTGACCTCTCTGGGGCTGAGACCGTCTTTTAATTCTGTGATTGTACAGCACCAAGTGCAAATGCTGACCCTCTGCAGGGCTACACAACATGATAGCAGCGCAAATAATACGCTGTAGGACCTGCCATTGGATAAGAATAATGTACAAATGAGAATAAAATGTCCATACTTCGCAGGAAACAGATCTCCCACTTCAAAGGCATCTCTTACCTGTAATTTTCAATGCTGAAGAAAAGAATTCCACTCCCTGTTCTTTTGCTTATATGTATCTTGCTCTGTGACTGCTAAATAACAGTAAAAAGAAAAAAAGAAAAGAAAAAAATTTCTCAACTCGTCTCTCTCTGCCTTTCCACCTTAGATGACAGAACAAAGGAAGAATAAGCAGAGGCTGGGCTTTCTTGGATCAAACACACCCCATGTGAATCATCACATGCCGCCACCCTGATACCATGGGGAGAAGCCGTGACTAGCCTTTCATCAGTATTCCTGCTTTATTATAGAATAAAAAGCTGAGATTGAGAGGAGTGAACAGTGCCTATTGTTACAAAGTTAAAAACAACCAAGTGCCAAGATGTTAAGTGGTTTAGCTCTGGGAACAATTTGTAGCTGTTTTTCATGGTTGAAAGGGACCACAACCTAGAATGTGAGAGATACAAGGGAGCTCGTTTGTATTCATTCACGGGGCCCAACTCAGCTGCGTCTGTGCTCTGCAACTCGATGGCTTCGGTGGTAGCTGCCGTGTGCGACGGAGGTCGGGGCAGCCTTTGGCCCCATCCTTAGAGCTGCCTTCAGACTTCTCCCTAAAGCGCTGGGATAAACAAGATGAGCAAGAAGAAGGAGAAATGTTTATTAACGCAAATACGACAGCCTTGTTCGGAATCACTAGACGTCGTTTCTGGCTTATTTGCCAAATGGCAACATTAGTTATATCTGCTTGGCATTTACTATTTTTTAATTACCATAAATATGTCAGTTGAGTAAGCAATAATATTGCTTCAAGTAACTTCTACTAGGAGGGAAAGGGGAGAAACCTCAAAAGACTGGG
>VZTL01077137.1:337-18820 GCA_013400535.1 Scopus umbretta | reverse complement strand
TCTCTTAGGAGAGGAGAGAGATGGTTTCATTTATGCACTTCTACTGACTCTTCACTGTATGATCTGCCTAATAAAAACACACTCAATAGAAGATACAACATCCTGAATGTTTTTTTGCTAACTGTAAGTGACATTGTAAGTGCTTTCTACAAAAAGGGGTTGCTTTAGGAAGTATTCTTAATATTGTTTAGTGAAACTCCCTCAACCACATGTTACTATTCCTTTGAAAGAATAATTTTCCAGTCTTTCAAGCAAACTCTGTATCACAATAAACTAGAACAGACACTGTACACACAGAAATTCAAAGCAAAGCAAGCTTGCTCTGTCCCAAAACCAGTATGTAAATACGAACTTTATAAAGGCCTATAATCAGCACAGGCACAAGATGTCATAAAACATATACGCTTTCCTCTTCCCTATCATTTAAGGTCAGATGCTAGTACACTAAAAATATCCTGTATTAAAATCAACTTCAAATCTAGGTTTGAAGATGCTGTCAAGATCCAGGAAAGATTTTGCTTCTTTCTGTAAAGCCAAGATGACTTATCTTGCTGACATCTGGTTCCTTCAGCGTTTTTTTCAAGTGAAATGAGGTGAGCTCGTTTCAGCAATAGCATGCATCACATAATATTCCCTATGTGACCTTGAAAGTATGACAACTTTAATTTTTATTAGATTTTCATTAGTTGGCTATAGAGGTCTGTGGTTGCCAGTCTTGTCTGCACAAGTTGTGCAGTTGCTCACAAAATACAATAAATTAGAAATACCTCACAAGAAAGCTAAATCCTCCAGAACTTTTCACTTTTGAAATGCTAATATTAAAATATTAGGTATTATCCAATGTCCCACAGTGAAAAATTGTTCAAGCGCTTTGCATTTCTGCAGGTCTTGAAGCTAACAACATTTGTTCTCAGCAAAGCAAAGTATGCTTTGAAGTGCCTCTGACATGGTCAGCCCTAGTCTGCAGGTTGTAAATACAGGGACTTGTGCCTGAAAATGTACAGAGGTGACAAGTGACCTGCAAACACAGAGAAAGAATTTGATTAGTCAGTACTTCTTCATTCAACTTTCAAAAATGGCTTGGGAACCATCATTGCTGAAGTATTTTATTTACGCAAGCATATTACAGGAGTACTACCGAGCCAAGGCACTACAGCTTTGTAGTTCTTTGCACTGATTAATAACTTATCTGTATGTATCCATTAATAGGGAGCTAGAAGGCACATAACTCTCACTTTCTAGAAACCTCAACTAAAAATAAAACAAAATGCAAAAAAAAAAAAAAAAAAAGGCAATAAAACCAACCTGCAAAAGGTCTTTAACTTCAGAGTTTGTTGGGAAGGGGATTACTTTTCTTTCTTTAAGAAAAAAAAATATTCTGATAAAATGAATCAAGCTTATTTTGCTTTGCTTTTGCTTATTTTCATTTCTCTTTCATTTGGATCCCCAGATGTCATTTGAGACATGCAGTTGCATGAGTATAGTTTATCAACAAACATGAACAGGTGCGTATTTAAGCAGTAAGGGGATACTTCACTACCAGAAGCAATAGACTCAGTTTCAGCTGTGCAGTTGCCAAGCATGTCCTGTCAATGCGCAGAAGGAGCCAACCTCAGCAATGTTGCGCTTCTTTGGTTGTCCCTGGGGCAATTCTTTAGGACCTGACATACAGCATCTCAGATCCCCCTGTATGATAATGTCAGCGTTACTGTGACTAAAAAAGACCCCTTTTGGCAGCCCTCATTCCTCAGCCCAAATACTGCAGCCCCAAGAGACCTACCAGAGCCTTCTGAAGCAAGGCAGAGGCACGTCACAGATTCTGCTCAGACACGAAGCTTGAAAGTCTTCAAGCTATTTGTCATGCTCAACTCATGTAAACATTGCATTTCAGGAGTAATTCTGAATTTTAAACAGATTATAAAAAATCCTCAAACACAGCAACAACAGTGCCTATTCAAGTAACTGAGAGCTATGAGTGCATATTTGATAGGAAAGCATTTTTATTATTGGCAATGAGCACTAGGCTTGATGCTACTTAATAATCAAGCGGATGCCTAGGCAGCACTTCTTAGGAAAACCAACCCATGAAGTGGGGAGAGGACAAACAACATTTATGGAGCCATAACCTACAAGGACTTCTAAAGATGGCTGAAGAAAGCAGGGCAGAAATCTTCAGCATTATCTAACCCTTGCAATAATTATTCAGCGTGTTGATTCCAACATCAAATAAGATAAATAAGACAGATGGCAAAGAAATACTTAATAAATTGTACCATATATATTTTTTTCCATGGAACATTCACTGACATTTTTTTAAAATATTCAAAAGCTTAAAATAATATTTCAGGAAGTATCCCTTTAAGTACTTTTCAGGAACTAGCACGCAGTATAAGCATTTACAACATAAATATTCACCATACAGCCCATGTTTCAGTCGCAGTGTAGACTGCTACTACTAGAGTCAGGATGGTGCTGTAGCTGCACGTTGTGTAAATCCAGTGAAAGCAATGAACAGGACATCACTGGGCCAGGTGGGTGCCTTTTTAATATATCTGCTAGCAAAGGGTAAAAAAACATAATACCTAACAGAGAAGAAAATTCAAGACATGCCCACTAAGGAGTAGCACTATCCAAAATCAAGACATTTGTAAACAGATACTCCACACAGGCACATAAAACCAAGGAAGCACCAGCACTTTCCTAGCTAAACCTCTGCAATAAATGCCAGAAAACAGAAGAGGGCCGAGAACTAGGCAGAGGGTCTCTCTCTTTACCCCGGTGCCAACGCTAGTTAGGTTACAATTTCCTCAGTCAGCCATGGTCTTCCTCCGCGAGCTGTATGTTAGGCGACATCCTTTTCAGGCTATGTATTTAAGCATAACACATGGAAGTGGCAGTTATAGAAGATCCAGTATCTTCCAACTACTCTTGGGATTTGATCAAGAATTAAAACTGTGGTTAATCATGTCTCACATCCGACGTCTGCCTGTTACAGCTTGTCCAAAGTATGCACTTTTAATGTTATCTGCTTTAATTCTTCCACTGACGCAGAAAAAAAAATGCAAAAAAGTGCAAGGCTCTTTGAATGCAGTAAAATTTCAAATAATTAGGAGTGAAGTCAGAAGGTACATGAATAAGGAAAAGTGAAATACTGCAGAGATGCCAATATAGTGAGCAGTCACGGGGCTCCAGAGATGTTCTTCAAGTGCCATGCATGCTTCTGCCTCTGGTCCCCTGCTCACATTTGCGCCCACTAATCCTCCCACCTTTCTACCTAGTTTTATGGCTCTGCTCTTCGACACATTCTTCCATGCTAATTTCCAGTTATTTTGCATACTAATCTGTATAACTGAAACCTTTTTTCCTTCTTTTCCTTTTTAAAAATCTCTCCTGCAAATTTGCTTCACACATTTTCACAGACAAAAAACAACCAAGAAAAAAATGCCATGACCTGAAGAAGGATTTAATTTCATCTCTTGATCAATTCACACTTTTTATTTCCTGTCTCCAGGATCTTCCTTAGCCTTTATCTTGACAGAAACTTATCTTTTCAGGAGAAGAAACTTATCACATACATCTTCGAAGTTGCTAGCACTCCTGGCAGTGTACAAAGAGTAAACAAAGACATAAAAAAATAATACAGTGCTAGTAAAATAACTCTTTCCAACTGCGTGCTCTGAAGAACACATTTAGCATAGGCAAACAAAAAAAAAGGTGTCTTTTTGACATTTCAAATAAAGAAGAAAAATGAAAAGAAAAATGGAAACCTGCTTTTCTTGACCTTCAAGTAAACTATTTGTCCTGTGACGTGCTGAAGATGGCTGCTGAATATGTGACAGACTGCCAATATGCATATAAACAGGCTGTGTTTCATGTATGATGAATCTATTAACTCTGAAATATTGTCACAGCACATGAGCTCTTATTACCACAACAGTATTTCTTCATCACATTTGTGTCAAATTGTCCAAATTATCATTGTCTGAAGGAAGGACCTGCTTTTTCCAAAGATATAGAGTCTTCGGGGTCCCATATTATTACAAGTACAGGGTTTTACTTGTCTGGACATGCTATTAGTGACATACTGCTGTTGGAGAGAAAGTGAGTACTACCCACGTGTTCTTATTTTTAAGCATTTATTGTCACGATGTTTTCCATAACACTTTCTCAGAAAAGTTAAATGCTTATACATGTCTATATAAATTAGAGTTCATATTACATCTGCGCAATAGATTCATTTGGATACTCTCTCTCACTGGGGGAACTGGGGGCGGGGAGGTGATTCAGCAGCTGAATGCAACATAAAACTGTCTTTCATGACAAGCTCACTTTTCTCTGTGGGTTATTTCACCATTATGAGATGCAAAAATCTATGGCATGTTCCTTTCAGGCACCATCAGTTGGAAACAGTACTATGCCAGGAGCAGGCACACGCCAGCATCCATGCTCTCAAGAGCTGAAAAGAGCAGGAGGGCAACTGCCCACTCAGCAGCACGTAGACTCTGTAGGAGTTACTTATCCTATTCCCCAATGCCTGCGTATGGGCTAGCAGATGTCTCTGGCTTTTATTTCTGTATTTCAAACACAAACATTTCACTGTTTCTGTTGAATCAATGACAACGAGTTACAAAGCCAGTCCTTGCTCACAAGCACTCTCAGTTTGGCGACAATATTAATTTCTACAGTATGAATGGCCAGAAGTCTTTCCCCCTTGATAAGGAGAGCCATGGTTGCCCGCCATCCCAAGCACTGAGCCAAAGTACCCCACTTGCCTGCAGCCTCCCTGACTTTGAGGCATGTTCTGTGTTGGATGCTGCCCAAGGTCCCGCTCGGCTGCGGTGCTACTGGCCTCCTCCTGCCGCCCGGCAGGCCAGGGGAAAGCCTGAGTTCACCATACTCACCGCAGGAGGAAAGCAATCAGAGAACTAATCACAGAGCCCTCCCTGGGTCGCCTGCAATGCAGTCATTAAGCAAAGCAATGAATTCAGTATACATGAACCTAAGTTACAGCCCTGGTGCAGATCTTTTCACGCTCTGAGGAAGGGAGGAAACAGACCCAGAAGAATTTTCCCAAGTAAGGTAAAAGAAAGTGTTCCCCTTCCTCCCCAGCATGAACAAGAAGGAGGGGATGGTAACTCAGCCAATGGCACCAGCTGCCACGGGAAGGTGCTGCATTAAAACCTGGTAATGCTCAGTCTCAGCCACACATTACCAGAGCCCATCACTACGGAGGGGTCAGAATGCCAGGCTGAGTGGTTATTTTACTCATGTCTATGAATTTATCTGAGGGCAACACTCCTCTCTCTGACAGGATCTTTATCATCACTCTTTGTATTCGTTGATGCTCACCCCAGTTTCTTTCACCTAGTGGAAAAAAAACACATCTAATGACATGTCAGAATTCATCTGCCATATTTTAAGTTGGAATGATATTCAAATCATCCTGAAAATCTGCACATCTTCCCAGGAGCCTTGCTAGCTCCTGTTGGTGGCCAGCTGCATGCTCCCTGCTGCGGCAAGCCGCCAAAACCAATTTCTTTTAATCCTGAGTGCTGTGAATCATGGCGCAGGACATCCGCAGGCTGCCAACTCCTGCTTGCCTTTTGCAGGGCCACAGCTCGCTCTTCAGCAGGGTGATCCCCAGAGTTATCAGGGAAAGTTTTTCATGGAATTCAGCTATAAATGACTGACATGAAGCAACATTTTCATACTCTGGATCCTAACTGTAAGCGCCTAGATAAACTGAAGCCTGTTCTTCAGGAAAGCTGTGTGTTTACAGTAAAGATATTCATTAGAAGCAATAAAAGCTGTAGGTGCTCAGCACTTATGCTGCCAGACCTCTTATTCAGATGTTTAATTGGAGGAACTTGCATTTGAAAATGTTGCCCTAAGGAACTCAGCAGCCCGTCTTAAGAGCAGCTTAATTGGTCCAGACAAGTCCAGGCTGAAATATGCAACATGCTGTGGCATCTCTTTGGAATACATGAAATATCAGAGAAACCCAAGCCATCCACGTTAAAGTGTAAAAATATTTCTCAGTATTTTCCTGTCCAAATCCAAGGTTTTTTCTTTCTACAAATGCCAGCCTTGGATTTTAGGGTAGAAACTGAAGTAAAACGATAGACAAAACTAATAGTCACTCATTGGTAATAAGCGAAAATCACACTGAATGAAAGAAATCTTTCATTTTAAAATAAAATTGTGTAACTCTGTGCTTTATTCTAATGCTTTGTGACATGAAGAATTTATTTATACATGATAGCTAAATTTAAAAAGTGACTGATCACCTCACTATTTTTCCCCACAAAGACTTCTATGGCTCCATCAATTTTGCCCACAGCAAAATTTGTTCTTTCACAGTCTCTGTCATATTCTTGCATCATAGCTTCAGTTTGTTATTACTTTGTTTAAATAAGTTATCCATAAATTCCAGTCTGGACATCAACGTTTGTCTTAATTAAAATCTTATGGCAGTTTCAGTTGGAAGCTATTTCTCTTTTCCCTCCTAAAAACCCTACTGTGAAGTATTCATGAGCCAGCATGACCCCTTGTTCCATCCAGGAGATGGCTGCATTTCATCAGCAGTGGGTGAGGTAACTCCTACCTACACAATCCCCAAAACCGTCATGAGAAGTCTGAAGATTAAAAGGGATGATTTAAACAAAAACTGTCATTATACTGATTAAAGGGGAAGGATCTTTACATGCTTAAAACCACATGCAAAAACGAGGCGGGGTGAGAGAAAGAATATATACCAGATGCCTAAATGTACCTAGGGGATAGTGTGTTCTGATTCAAAAAAATGATTATCTACCCATCCCTGTTCTCCCACACATGTCCCTAAGGAAAACAGGAGGAGGGTCTGGTTTTGCGGTGTCTGTTTCCCAAAGCAAAGGAACACCATGCAGCAGTCCTGGAAGAACCTGTTTTTCTGTGTTTCTACAAGCGAAGAAGGAGTTCTTAATTAACATGCTATTTTAAAAATAACCAAAAAAAGAGCCATCGACAGAAAGGCTGGTGAGTGGGAGCGAGGTCTTCGGGGCAGGGTGTGAGCTGCCCTCTGTGGGGGCCGGGGCCGGCAGCCCGTGGTCGCTGCCAGCCCCCAGCAAGAACAAACGCCCGGGAAAAGCAAGCGGGAGGCAGAGCAGCCTCCGGCAGCAGCACACCCATGCCAGCGACTTATTTTTAGCCTCTACTCATGGAAGTAAACGTGTGATGAAGCACTTATTGGGCCTTGTTTCTCTAGCACCTGGGGAGAGCTAGGTGGCTGCTGCAAGAGAGATGCTGTGGAAGAGGAGCTTCTCCAGCTCCTATCTTCCAACTTGCCTGTGCCCTTACGCTTCTTTTTCCCCGCCTGGAGGCCACCTCGTTGGCAACGAAGGAGAAGCCTTGCTGCTCTCCACACTTCTGCCTCTCCCACCCTGCCCCGTGGTCGGCCTGTTTACTGGCCTAGTTAAATCCTGTAAGCAGAAATTTGTTGGGAAGTGACAAATCAGGTGCAAATAAGCCGCTGTGCACTCTGCATGCTCCAAGGCCTCATTCCTTGCTTGCAGCACATGTTATCTTGGTGCTTTTGTGATTGCGCTTTCCACTGCGGTAGAAACCACGCAGAGACACCTTTTACATATCTAAAAGGCATGTGCACATGCACTGCCTGGGGGGGCAGGGAGTAACTGTAGAGACATCCATTCTATATGGCCTTACAAGCCATATAGAAATGGAATAGGAGCTCAATAGGAAGAAAGGTGAGATACAGGTGACTTCACAGGTGCGCAGTGTACATACAAGATCATTTTGCAAGTTGCAGAACTATGCTTTTTTGCATTTTTTGCAAAAATATTTACTCCTGTGTGCACAAAGCTGCCCTTAGCTTTGCAGCAACACTTTCACCCCTTAAGCCACTTTCAAGTATGTATAAATACATAAATAAAGTTAGAATTAGGACAGCCGGTAAGGATCACTTATTTGTCTAGGATCTGCCACTGAATTTTGGGGGATTTCAAAGCTTCTAAGACAAGACTGTGGACTTCATGTCTATCATGCCCTTAAAGGAAAAGTCAGAATTAAAAAATTGTCAAAGGATGCACATGCATCACACTCCCATATACAATTAGTCTATATGAATGACGCTTCACTGCTGTGAAATACAGAGGGAAAAAGCATGCAGATCCACATGTATTCAAGAATGCTAGTGGGGAAGCAAGACACACACAGTTAAAGGGTAACAAACTCAACCCACAGCAGAGTGCAGAAAAAAGAAAGTACAGTACTAACTCTCTGAGAGGATTCAATTTTCATCAAGTACCTTTGAATGTCAAGTTCTGAATGAAGGGAGACCAACATGCACTGCAAAACCTGTGGATCAAAGAGAGAACAGAAGGGGAGGGGGAGAGATAATTGTTAACAGGAAAAGAAAAAGGAGAACAATAGAAATTAAAAGAGAATAACCTGTACATACTGAAAGTATACTGAGTAAAGGAAGAGAAGAGAAGAGAAGAGAAGAGAAGAGAAGAGAAGAGAAGAGAAGAGAAGAGAAGAGAGAAGAGAAAAGAGAAGAGAAGAGAAGAGAAGAGAAAAGAGAAGAGAAGAGAAGAGAAGAGAAGAGAAGAGAAGAGAAGAGAAAAGAAGAGAGAAGAGAAAAGAGAAGAGAAGAGAAGAGAAGAGAAAAGAGAAGAGAAGAGAAGAGAAGAGAAGAGAAGAGAAGAGAAGAGAAGAGAAGAGAAGAGAAGAGAAGAGAAGAGAAGAGAAGAGAAGAGAAGAGAAGAGAAGAGAAGAGACAAGACATTGAAAAATAATGAAAGAAAGGCACATATGCCAGGGAACAATATGCTCTATCAATACTTAATATGCAGTATTCTCAGGACCCTTGCTGGACTCAGTTTGGGTGTACCACGTGTGGTGGTGTGTGAAAGAAATGGAGAATGTTCTTCTAATGTAAGAGTTAATGGCAGAGAGTTGAGCCACACAGATTCAAATATATATCTAGCAACCATATCTGACAAGAAATGGCAAAATATGCATTCTTCCTAAGAAATGATACAACTCTTGGCTGGAGTTAGCAGCAGTCACTACACTTCCGTGTTGGATTCACACTCACTACAGCTATGGTATCATTAAAAAGTATTCTCCAATCACATCTCTCTCTACTATTCTACAACTGATCTTACAGCACACAGAATGTAAAAATGTGCTAAAAGGGGTTTAAGGGCCAAAAAAACCCAAACATTTTTTCCCTCCAACACATGAATGAGATGCAAATTGGAGGGGAAATTGCTTGCTGCTGTTTGAGTCCTTATAGGTGGAGGTCCTATATTTTCCTTAATCTTCATTTGCCTGCGGGGTAGAAGTGGGGGTAAAAGAAATTTTGTATAGTGCTCTAAATAACCCTCTCTGAGTGATCAATTCCTCCTTCAGCCAGAGTCAGGCTCCCACGACAACTTCTGCTGCCCCGTTCAGAGCATGCAGCTATTCATGCCAGGCAAAGAAATGCAACTGCTTTGATAACAAGGAACGTCATTGTTGAAGAGTCTTATTTAGCAAGTAATTATAATGCCAACATCCTAATTAAGAGAGTAAATCAAAGAATATTTTGAATTTTACAAACCCAGGGGATATGAGCATATGAGAGCTGATTCTGGGGACGAAATAAGCAACATATAAGTATGCTGTGATTTTTCATGTTTTTGTCAATTGGATACTTTGGAAGGGCAGTACCATTCTATTTGAAGAGAACAATAGATCATTTTTCTCCCTATGATAAATGCATCATTTAGAATTGTTCAAGTAAAATGCAATTTTTACAAATAAGCTATTTATGCAAACACAGTACAAATGAAATGTAGCCTTCCGGCAACAACTGGATAAATTCCAATTCCAAACCACAAAGACAAAACAGTCTGTTGCTAATGTCTCAGTAATACTGAAACTGTGTTAGGGTTTTTTGTGTTTTTATATTGTCACCACCCGACACATGCAAACCTGAGAAGTTCTATTTGCCTTTTAATTAAACTATTCTCTGATTAAACAGAAAAAAAGTTATGGATTCTCTAAGGACTAAATCCCATCTCAATGCCACATACATGAGACTTCCAAAGGAAAAATTCATGCTGCATGGTCGCTTGACATTCAGGCATCATTACACAACATCAAGACCACGCTTTTAGAGGGACATTACTCTGCACAATGGCAGCATTAAAAGAGTGCAACAGTTGCCCTCCCTAAAGCCACCGCATACAATCAACTTGAGCTACTTAGTTTTCTCAAACCCTGTCACCTCCTGGGGAACTACAACCACGTCCCTTTTCTCTGGACTTTCCTACTCCCAAAGGAAGCAAACTATCAATTCTGACCTAAGGGTGGGTAAGGAAATGAGCATGCTTGACGAAACCAGCAACACTTCCCACCCTCGACCCAGGGAAAATGTTGCCTGTATCCTTACCTTTCCTCCTCCTGTTATCATAACATGGTATTTATTTGAATTTTAAAGCAAGTAGATAGATGGGGATTTGGAGTTCAAATATATAAAATTAGCCCACCTAGATGCAGAAGTCTCTCCCTCCTTTTGCAGGAGTTGATTATGAAATCATATGGTTGTGATGCAGGATTAAGAGTTAGCGTTCTTTGAATAAACACAGTCTGGCAGGAAAAAATGAACCACACACAGATACAGAACCACAACAGCAGTGCAGCAGCAGGCTTCACCGATTCCTGCATAAGGTAGCACAAGGAGGCAGACGAGGCCTCCACAGTGTTATAGAGCAAACTTTGGTTCACCTAAAGAAGATCCAGACATGCCAATATGGGAGAAATATAATCAAGACCATTACTGCAGCCCACGTAAAGACCTTATTATGAATGAAATTTGAAGACATTTGGGTCTGAATCCAAACCTGAAGTATGGCTTCCTTTGGAACTTTCCAAAATATTTCTTAATTTTCTATATTCCTTTCCAAACTCAACACCACACTGATGCCTTCATCAGCACTCTGATGACCTCAAGGGTATTTAAAGAGGGAAAACAATAATGATCTATTTCTTCCTTTCCTCCTAGATTGTAGGGGAATATTATTTTTTTTCCATCTGTGGGCATGCATGTGGATATATATAGTCCACAATGATGGGAAATGAATTCAAGGAGAGCTTTGCAACTTCCAAATGCAGCAACGGCTGCAATCTCGCCCACCCCAGGGACAAGTTCTTGGGACAATCCCCCGTCTCCCGCTTCCCTCGCCAACTCCATCATTGTTCCAGAGAGGTGAGGCATCAGAGCAAACAGCCGGCATGAGGGGAGAAACAGGATGTTGGAGCAAATCCCACAGAAGATTAAAAAACCCTGGACTTGACTTATTATGAAATAAAGAGCTGTAGAGCACAGACACTCAACTAACATGCTCTGAGCAACCTCTGCTGGCCAGCAAAGAGGATCCCATGCCTCATTCTAAAGGGAGTTGCACAGAGCCTGTGATTTCATTCCCGTATATGAGAGTGCACATCCTTAGCTGGTTTGAATGAACATTACTTGAGCAGCTTGAAGAACATGAGGACAATGTATAAAAGGTGGGCCTTCCCCGTGAGCTGGAAGAATGACAGGGATTTCCATTCTCTGCCACCAAAGAGCAGAGAGGCTCCTGTTGACACTAGTGTTAAGTCTTCATGAGCTGTGAAAGTAATAGCCAGAATACAAGAGGTACCAACTCCTGTCCATGTTGGATTGCCATGCAAAGAAACAGATTAATATTAGGCAGGTAGACATATAAAGGTAATATGGAGAAAATCAACAATAAAGCATAAGTAATTTCCTCCGGAAAAAACGTGGAAAATGTTAAAGGCCAAGGAGGAGAGTGGAAACCAACTCTGGGACACAGCATACAGGTAATGGAACAGTTGCAGAGCCTAATGACAAGTATGAGCAGGATGGGGTGACACATGGAGAAAACTACTTTCAGAAGCCAGTCTTTATTGTAATGAGAAAGGTACCAGGGACAAAGGAAACAGCTGCCAAACATGTTGCTTTTGAACTTTAAACCTAAGCGGAGCAAGTGGTGGCCCTGGAAAAAGGTGTAGAAAGCTAAGAGTCATAGGAGGAAAGCAAAGATGCCAGGAATGTGCTGAATGTCATCAAACGATGTCATTAAGAAAAGTCTGGTGAATACCACTTGTAAGGTAGTACCCAAAGGACTAGCGTGCAGTAACTCAGGGGGGACAGGGATTAATATCTTGGGGCTGACTGACTGTATTAGTCATTGTCCCAGGCCCTTCAAAACAAGGGTGAATGAACTGTAAATATGCCTTGTGGGATCTGCTTGCTAAGCAGATCAAAGGAAAGTATTCACCATTTTAAGCAGGATCAGGCCTGTTGAACACCAAAACGCTAAGTCTCCAAAGGAAAACACAGATGCTTGAGACACTTGTGTTGATGATTTAGTAGGAGACATCTGTCCCCCTGAGTCAGTCTGAAATAATGTCACAGAAGGGTGTTAGGAGTGCGATGCGCTCCCACTGCAGGAATGCAGCACTGCTGTTCTTGCTGGCAGTGATGACACAAGCCAAAGTGCCTTTTCACTGGCAGCGCTGCAAAAGTGGAGAAATCAAGGAGCATGTTAAGCTTTCCCCTTTTTTTCAGTCTCTGTAATACACCCTTGATTTATGCTTCTGATGGATTTCAAAAGGGAAGTCCTTACAAAGGCAGAATACAGTAGACACGTTACATTTATTGTGGGTCAGCCAGAAAGATCACACAGCTGCTGAGAGGAGAAGTGGCTAAAATCAGAGAAATGCATGGGTATGGCGTAAAGCAAAGGCAGGTTAGCCAGGACATTACAATGCCAATTAGTGTTCCCTAGGTTTACAGCCTCTGCGTGAGATCCTGCAGAGACATGCAATCAGCCGATGCTGGAGGGAAACGATAATGAAAACACAATGGGCTAAAGATGAGTACGTAGATGATGATATACTACTAAACGAGATGCTGACTCATAAGCCCTCTTAAACAGCTTGAAACTGAAGGAAGGAAATGAGGATCAACTGCCTGTTTCCTGTGCAAAATGGTTTTGTGAGAGGATGCAAGGAAGTGATATTTCTCAACAATGCTGGGATGGGAAAAAGTCAGGATGGTAACTCAGTTGGGTTCAAGCCAAAGAGGTTCTTCCAACAGAAATCTTAAGCGCACAACTATCTGCCAAAGAAGGGAAAGGGTGAAGTCTTTTATCAAATGAAAATACGGAGTCAATGTACAGGATCAACTGCAAGCAATCTGCATGACAGCATTTAAGCAACTGCAGAAAAAAAGGAGATGGCCAATGACAAATGGTTTAAAAGGAAGCACAGAAACAAAAAGACCAGTGAAATGTAAACCAGGAATGCAGTCAGAGAGATGAGAACAAAGGAAGGGGTCTGCACAAAACATTAGGACTTCTTATGTTTCAGGATTTACGTTTTCCAGCACACTCTACATCTACAGCATCCCTCAAACTGTATATGTTCTTTGGCTCCAACTCATTGAACATTGCAGCTGAAAATTATACATATGTTAACTTGGCAAACTATTTTTTTTTTCAATTTCCAAACTAAAAAAAAAAGTGAAAAGGGGTCTCCTCTTCATTGCCATTTTTGTCTTTTTCGCAGTTTTTGTCAAAAAAAATCCTAAAAACTTGTGCTTCATTTAATTTTAGTGAGGATTAAGGTTAATATAATATTTTATATAGTTTCATATAATATTTAATAAACATTAAAATCAAACAACTAGAACTAGATAAATTTAAAAACATCTCAAGGGAATCCAAATCATATTCCAAATCATATTTTGGAGATATAAAATAGTTACACCTTTAAAGTATCAAATAGCCTAGTATTCAAGTGGTTCAGTTCTCCAGGGTCACATAGCCTTCCCTCTTTTGCTGTCTCTCCACCCATATGGAGATGCTATGTTGAAACTCCGTATTTTTGCACTGTCTCAACAGAAATACAACATTGTATCAATACTCCAGTTTACGTGCATTATCAAGGAAAAACATAACTTCTTGTTCACCTTAGATGACTTACAAGTTTAGGGTTTTTTTAAGCAAGATCCTGCAGGTTATTGTATATTTCAGTCTTGGCTCTGTCATGGATTTATGCTTAAAAGTATATTATTAAGCACATAATTAAGAATAATCACATAAGAATTCCATACGAGACCATTTTCCATGAACAAAGTTAGGCATGAACTGATCATTTAGTTGCTCTTGGGCCCTAACACCTATACTGGTGAATGCTCATCATCTTTGCTTTCCACATTTCATATAAAAGTAACCAAGAAAATAAAAAAAATAAATTATTCCTCTATTTATTATTTGTCTGTCCCCTTCTACAATATTTAAGTATCACTGTGCAATGTAACATGCAAACCCAGACTGGTTGGTGCAGGCTGGGAAAAAAATGATCGTTGGGGTCTAGTTTCTCTAAGGTACTCTGAACCTGATTTGAATCTGTGAATCTGAACCTGCATCACTCTTCTGTGATGCAAAATTCTGTATGTGAAAAGCCTACCTTGTACAGACATGGAAAACTGAAAAAACATTGGCTGAAGATCTTAAAGTTGGTTGCCTAATGAGGCGTACAAGTTTACAAGGAGGTACCCCACCGTGCCTTCTACTAATTCTGGTAAGATTTGCAGGGAACAGAGCAATTTTGAATTAGTGGTTCAATTAGGGGTTTTCAGCCACTGACATGTAATATCTGAGATATCTGACAGTTTAAATATGGATTCAGACATGAAACTTTATTAAGTGGCAAAAATATTGTCTACCATTTTTCTGTGTCTGTCCCACAGTTAGAAATGGGGACAATTAGGCAAACAGAGTATCTTTCTTTCCAGTAGTCTGTTTCTCCTATTATTCATTCCCTTCCTCCTATTGCTATCATCTCTTCTTGGAATCACAATATATTGTTGAAGATAAACAACAAAAAGTTATTATGAATCATTATAAAGGAATAAAGAAACAATGATGACCTAAGAAGGAAAAGATTTTCATGAGCTGCCTCCAGTATTTTGAAAAGTAAGAATAACAGAGAAAATATGATGTTTAAAGAATATAGCTGTTCCTCTTATTTTTCTGTGGTACTTTTCTCTCAACTTTATTTGAACAACTGGCTGACCTGGTTATTCATACAATAACCATCACTGAAAAGCACAGTATGGTGTATGCAATGACATCTCATAGTCTACTATAGAGAACAACATCCTCTGAAATGCAGAAAAACACATGGCCTTGTCATCTTCCATCGCTCAGATTTAATTGTAATGTTTGGTTTTTAAGTTCTTTCTTTTAGACTTCGTTTTGGCCTTCACTATTGATTAAATGTACCTTATTTTCTAGGCTGTGATCAGCTGATCCAATTAAACCTTATAAAAGCTACTCAAAGTGATCAAAATTTGGATTATTTCCTATTCAAAATGATAAGGCTACAGGAGTTGCTCCCCTCCAAAAGAAAAAAAAAATAATTATATGGTAATTACTCAGAAGACAGCATAAACAAAAATGTGGCTGTACATGCATTTTGTTCCACCTTTCTCCTGTGTTCCTCCATAAGTCAAAACAACATTAATGGACAGGTTTTCTAACAACTTAAACCCCACAATTCCAAATGATGGGAACTGCAGGTCTCTGCCAAGAACCGCCATTTTAACTACCGCCCTAGACAACTTTAGGGAAGAGCTCAAGCAGTATAGTACCTGCCTATGTCAGGATGCTAGGGAACTGCACCCAGTAGCCTGCTTTTGTGCTCAGCTCTTATGGGAAGCCATAAACTACTTCATTTATGTGCTTCAATGGGCCTAATTTCATTTAAGAAAAATAGGTTGTAGGGCAGAAACAATTTAGAGAACATCCATCGAGGGTAATCTGGGTAAAAGAAATCAATGCAGAACTGTAGCGGCAACCCTATTCCTTGGCGAGTGTTCCTTACCAATTATTTCTTGATATTACTAAAGCGTTCTTAGAAAACTTTCATTAAGCAGAATTCCCTTGACTACAGAGGAATGGGTGAATAAATCTGGTTATGTTCACTTTAAACTGTATACAGCAATAATCTTCCAAAGGTGCTCTAATCCTCTCCCCCCAAAAACTCTAGTATCTTTAAAAAAAATTCTCATTTAAGTAGGCCTGCAAAGATGCTTTCTATGGTCAAGCTGTTATCACTGGCAACCAAAGTTCCCATTTCAGTCCTTACAAAACCACTTTTCCTGTCCTTGGCCCACCATATACAACAGAATTCACAATACCTATCTACCTTACAAGGTTCTGCAATAATTAACTCATGAGCAGTTTCCAGCACACTGCAGGGAAAACTGCTATAGAAAAGTATCGCATTTATACACTACAGTAAGTTTGCTCTTAACCTCTTGTAAGGATCACAAAGACTCAGCACAGCAGTGAGGTTTTGTTAACCACAGTCTCCTAGATTTTCTCTTAGAACACCTAAAACTTTGAACTACAATATCAGACATAACAAGCCTACCTTCCTTATTATTAACTGAATTTATTACCTTCCACCCTTTCTTAAACACATACCTGTCATCTACACAATTACGAGAGAGATATGAGCTCAGAAAAGCCTTTGTGCAGCATATACCAGCTTATGCTTGAATAGTATATAGAGTAATTAGAGTGGAATCCAGCTGAATAAGTCAGTCTTATTATCGCATAATATCAGTTATCTCATATTAGTGAGACAAATATTAAGTACATATAACGCTATACACAAACGGTGAGATTCTGCAAGGTCCTGAGTGAATCCTGGTTTTGATACAATCAGATATTACTGCTATGATACTAGGGGCTAATTAACACCAGCCAACATTAGCTTATGGAAAATTATCTTGACAACACTATTGCAAAACAACACTAAGTTTTCGTTGATAAGGACATTTAAATATTAATTTCAATTTCAGATTTTTATATAGCTAGATATTCAAATATTACATATTGTTCAAATGTCCTCATTGCAATATGCTTTATTACATATTGAAAAATCTACTTCTTAAAATTACCTACTCGCATGTAAGAGATAAAATGAAAAACCAATAATAAACAAACCATAATGTCAGCTCATTCATCAGAAATGTCAGTTCAAATATATCCCATTTGGAAACAATAGACGGATGCTACTGGCTTTACAAGCCTTACAGAGCAGGGAATAGAGCTAGAGTGGGATTTCAAGAGTTGATGTCATCATTGTTCACAAGCCAACACAGGGCTTTAAAACCGAAAAGAATCTACAGCATATAAAATGGTTTCCAACTTGTAAGGGGTCCAGGCCCAGCGCCAGTGGATAATAATTTGCAAAACAGCTTAGGGTTTTTCAGAGGAGAAAATGGGGGAGGGGATATAACACATTCATGCAGAAAGGAATGTGCAATTCCATGCTCTTATGTGCTACAAAGGGAGCTGTCTTTCTAAAAATCTTGTTTCCTTGTGTTGTACTTGTCCTCTCCTCAAATGCTTAAACATTTCCCACATTGGGCTCTTTACTTTTTAACATCTTTGTTCATAAAAAAGCTTTCTTTATAGTTACAGTGCTAGCACCACTCATAAATGACAAAGTATCAAAAATGAAGAGAAAGCAAGCCTAATATCAGCCAATAGGTATATTTTCTGGATATCAGAGGGAGATGCAGTGAAAAGAGTATGTCCATTTGAATTTTCTTTGCTGATATACTTTTCTTTCAGCGCATATACATTAATATTCTTAGAACTGCTGAACATTTACCAAATCAAACGTTAAAACTTTGAAATTAAGCAACCTTTACTAGACAAAACCAGATGAGCAGTACATAGTTTCTTCTGCTCTTGCATGAACATTCAATGACCTCATATTCCTCAGTGCCTCCCCTCCCCTAAATTCAGCAAAAGACAGTGTTATCTGTTCAAACAAAAAGATATTCACAAATATTTGAAAAAGCTGTGTCTCAGTCTTTTGTAACTACATGGCACGGTCTTCACTAGCCAATAAATACCGTAGCCAGAACATAATGTAAGTTTGTACTTGAGCATTATCCATTTGCTTGGTTACTGAAACTGCAAGCACATGTGTCTCATGATTTAGAGGTATGCACACAAAAGGAATCCTGCCTCTGCAGAAGCTCATGGAATGTGTTTTGCTACAGGCATTAAAAGAGGGCTAGGATTTCATCCCTACAGTTACCCTCTTGAAGTGTCTCTAAGCCTTAAGAATGGATTTGAAAGATTCAAAATGAAGAAAGAATGGGTTCTAACATACTGTTCCTTCAGGAATTTTCTGAGAATAATTCACTTTCCAACAGGTGATTCTGCAGGAAATGACTTATAAAGCAAAACATACCGGCAGTGGTCTTTTTTATATGTGTCTGAACATGGGTGAAGGTGCCTAACCTTGTGAAAATAAATGTGTTGATAGAATCTGCAGACATTCTATGGTAGTTTTTGCCTGTTCTGTCTTGGTGTTATCTTGGAAACTCGAAAATAA
>VZTL01077136.1:0-16990 GCA_013400535.1 Scopus umbretta | reverse complement strand
ATGTAAAGGAAAAAAAAAAAAAAAAAAAAAGGCATATCACTAATGCAGCTAATTCTCGGTATCTTGAAGCAATTGACACAAGTACATGAATTAACTCATCACTTTATATCACTTGAGGCAAATGTGCTATTTGGAGTACCTCTTGGTAAGAATAAGCAATTTAAGATCCATTAGTATTTAGAATATTCTGCTTCATTAATACCACAGTCATCCCTAAGTGTAAATGAGTGGAGAGAAGAAGCTATCAACCTCTTGGTTGTACTAGATAAACTTAAAAACTCTTTATATTGCAGAGGACTGTAAAAAGTTTGTAATGTAAATATAAGAGAGGCCTTAGGTTTCCGAAAAAGGGTTCTCCTATCTTGGGTTGAAGTTTCTCATAGCTTTCTTAAGTTTGAAAATTTCAGTGTAGATTGAGGGGGAGAAAGCAATTCTGGTGTACAGATTTTAAGCTTTTAATATCATTCTAGGGTAGTTTTGCAAAACACTGTGTCTGTGTTCCATTCTGCTACTTGCATACCAAAATTCATTCTCCTTTATAATGGTCTCAGTGCCTAAGATTATGGGAGAACTGGAATTACTTTTTTAAACAATAAATATCTATCCTCTGTTTTCATTCAAAATTTCCAAATGATTCAGGGCCCCCTTGGCCTGGGCTTGACCTGAAGAACTTTAAGATCAAATCACTTACTTTCATTTATGATACTGTGTTCTTTTATGGTAAGTATTATAAAAAAATATAAAAGCAGTGGTTTCAGATTTTAATTAGGCTTGTGACACATCTATAGTGCACTAAACAAAATATATATTATAACATTTGTTCAGCAGTTATGGTAATAGAACAAGGAAAGAATCCTGAAAAACCTTCTGGAAAAAAGAACGTTCTTTTTCTCCTCAGTTCAGTCACACTCAAGTCTCAAGAAGTTCCTCAACTTTGAAAAGCTATTTTTGTCTAAGCAGTAAAGGTAGGGATGTTACAGAAATCAAGGGATTTCTGGAGAAACTAAATCCTTTCACCATCGTGCCTAATTTAGTCTTCAGTCTTTTCCAAATGTTGAAATACACTTTCAGGACCACAGACCTTACAATTCATACAAAACTGGAATGTCTGCAGGTAATGGCTGTCAACTGAATGAGCTATGGATACTATTTCACTACTGAAGAACAAATAGTTGGATCCTGGCTAACACAGAGTACAACCTGCCTTTCACTCTTCACCAAATGGCTAGTCCAACTTTCCCTGAAGTCACTGATTTAGGTGAAACCACCGTCCAGCAAAGTAATTGATCAATGCAACAAGGTACAAAAGCATGTCCATGTTGACAACACGATGCTACTGGAAGGAACATACTAGATGACTGTTGCCATACAATGTTCTTCCATTGGAATAAAAATCACTTCCTGCGTTACACGATTTACACGTTTGATAAGGTTTGATGAGGTTTGATAAGACCTCATGTCCTGTTGAAAAAGCACCACAGTGCTGAGCTGAACTCACTGTTACGCTGGCTGATAGGCTTGTAGACAGGAATGGCAGAAATAAAACGTGTCCTGACTATGCACATTAAAAGCATAAATTGTATTCCAAGACTACTGTATGTCCATTGTATGGCGTAGATCAGGGTTAGATTAACTCTGAAATATCAAAAAAATAGTTTCCATAACCAAACAGAGGCACTGGTGAATCAGGATTAGTGTTCTGCAGCTGTAGGGAAGATACTTTATAATTAAGCCTGCACCCTCCAGCAGATCTCGGTTGGAGGTACCAGCAGTCTTTGGCAAAAACTGGTTTGAAATCAGCCTAGCTTCCGGCTGAATAGCTCTGCTGGTGAGGAAGAAAAGCCTGTGTGTTTCTATGGCTCTCACACAGCAAAAGCTCACTTAGAATATCTGAAAATGTGGACCTAATATTTCTTTATTTTCTTGCTTTTCATTTCTCCGCAAGATTTATGATTCTGTAAAAAAAGAGGCCTATTTACAAGAATCGTTGCAAAATTAACCATTAATTTTCTGCTCAAATGGATGTGATGGACACAGTGCAAAATGATCCTTAAATAACAGAGCAGAAGTCAGGTTAAATCTGAAATTCCTATGCTTTTCTCTTCTCTAGCTTACTGATCTGTGGATAGATGCAATGGTGGGGTAGACCCCTGTATCAGGAACAAGACATGTGATGGCTGGATTGCAAGAACAGATTTGCAGACTGTTGGCCTGAAGTTTGAAGCAAGCTAAGTAGGGTCTTCCACCTGACTCATAAGTATTCCACATCAATATCTCTGATAAATGTCTAAAGTGTTTGAACACAGAAATAATATCAAGGGTACTTCCCTCATAGCTGAGTCAAGCTATGACAACAGGTCCTGAAAGAGAATATTTTTATAATACTTTATCTTGTCATCATCTGTTTTTCAATGTCTAGTTGTTCAGGGAAGAATAGTAAAGTCCTTTCATGTTGAATGGGTTTAAGGGCAGTTGGTTGTTTATTTCCCTGAAGCTACACAGTGCCCCATGTCTTCGCATCAGGGTGATACTGAGGTTTGTGTCAGGCAAGTTCCACAGTAATGTTATTTTAAAAATCACTTCTAATGTTAGTTTATCCTTGCTGATAGAAATGCCCTCCTCTCCCATCTCTGCATTACTACACAATCTGGCTGGCAATAGCTCAAATTTGATAGCACACACAGGTACAAATTTAGTCAACTGTTGGCAAAAACTGGCTCATTACTGTGTACTTAAGGTGACCCATTTCCACAAGGCTTCACTTTGGTAAGCCTGGGTCAGAGCCACCTGCCCTCCCCAGGCCACAGAGGGAGAGGGAGCTCCCAGACTTGCACCCGCTCCTTCTGCTACCAGTGTTGCGTTCCCACAGGTCTCTGCTTTCCCCACTTGCGAACTGGCCCATAGCTCCAATCCTGAAGTCTGTGATGCTGTTAGAAATGTGCTGCCGGGAAAAGCTACTGGGCAAGAGGCTGTTGCAGGCAGCTCCCGGCCAGGAATGAGGGCAAGCGGGGCCAGAGCACTGCTGTCAGGGCCACCTGTGTGCGTAACACAGACAGAAGAGCCACACGTCCGTGCTGTGCGGGGGATAAGGTGTCACAGCACCTGGCTTTGGACTCTTTCCCCACCTCCCATCACACCACCGTTTTTGGTGCCAGGCACATTGTTGTGGCAAATTCCAAATGAAAATGTCCTTTCTGTGGCATTTTGGCAGTTTCTTGGCCACAAACCTATGCAGTCCGTGGGCCTGAAATGAGACTAATAGAGCAGCTTGCAATTCCTAGAGCTCTTATTTCAGACTCTTTCCAAATTCAAGTGGACCTTCTTACTTTATTGCTTAACACTTAGTTCAGATTTGAAAGAGATCTTGGCAACTTTGAGCCATGAAACATTTTAAAGTGATTAATAAGACTGCATACTTACAGCAAAGGATGACTCCTGCAGGACTCTGCCTACATTTCCTGTTACCGTCAGATAACAATTCATCCAAGTAAAGTAGATGACAAGTGGATTTTTTCATATGCATCCCTAACAAAGTCTAAACAAGAGGAATAACAACAAAGTGCTTAATACACAGTATTTTCCGAACAAAACAGTTTAAAAAACACTCTCTGAAAGAAAACAAACCTATTCATATCACAAGTCCTCTGCCCAGGTCTCCAAATCACACTTTTACCTGTCTAAATACGTACAACGTTAAACTCTTTTTTCATTTTCCCATAATCTCTTCAGCTGCCTCAGTGAAATGTACTCTTCCTACCAACTCTCATACTGGAGAGCTCACCTCCTGTACGTCTCAGTGCCGCTGACACATGAGATGGTGCTTCTTCAGGCAAACTCCTGGGGCTCTGGGTGTCAAGGGATCAAAGCCAAATCTCACCGTCGCCTCCAGTGCTATAACCTCCTGCCCTCCTGGGGCTGACTGCGTGCCAGCCTGTGGTCCAGCAGAGTCCCCGGGCAGTGTCACTGGCGGTGCCCAGGCACGGGAGGGGGGATCCTGTTTTCTCACAGATGGCCCGTGTTTGCTGTGCGCAGCCAAGGGACATGTACCACTAAATGGCAGGCTGTTTGGCTGGAGGCTTGCAGGGCTGGTACAACCTAATCAGGCTGGGTACTGCCACGCATCCGTACACTGTTCCCAAGGATCACAACAGTGGTCCTCAGAAACAGGCCAGCTATTCACTTCTGTGACCAGCTACAGCTGTATTGACACTCTGCCTTTCCTACTTTTATGTTGTCTGCATCTTTAATGAGAAAACCCCACTGTTGCTTACCACACTGCCTGTGTAGTTTATATTTTTTTTTCTTTTTTGAATGCAAAGGTTAGGCATTTCTTTGCTGTATTTTTTGATAATTTTTCTCCTTTGCTTGTCTATGTTTTTTTCCAGCAACACAGCATCAAGAAAGTCTCTAGCCACTTGGTAATACTAGTTGCAAAGCTCTCCCTTGTTTCCTTAGAGCAGAAAGCTGTCTGTGCTCACACTAGAAAAGACCATATGCTAAGAAATCCACTGTTGCTTTTGTGCCCCATATAGCACTTCTTTTTTCTTCCCTTAGGGAAGAGCAGTCACAAAGAGTCCCCTTACTTTGTGTTAGGAAGTGGAAGTGCTTACTGTGACAGTAGCACTGCCTTACCCAGATAGGCCAAGAGACAAAGAACTCTGAGCTAGTCCAACTATTGAGGTTTATACAGATTTTTTAAAATATCTATCTATCTATATTTATTTGTATATACATTTCTCATGCTTGTATTTTTTCCCCCTCTGGTAGCCTGATATTCCTGCAAGTCTATTCCTTTGTTGCATTTTGGCTTCACTTCCTGTCAAATTATTTCATTTTATTTAGCTTCACCTGTCAAAATACATGAGCTGATTCTCTTTGTGATGACCTGCCACTGCTTCTTAGTCTCCAGTGACAAGATGCAGCAACTGCATGCCTGCAAAGCCTGTGCCATGAAAATCACCTGGGCACCTTTACACACACATAAGCAGAGAAGACAGACCCAGACTGAAATGCCTTGACCAACTTAGCTCTGCTCTCAGGTGCTGCCAAACAAGAAACCCCTGCTCACAAGCATGGCCCTTTCATATCTTTCATCTCTGGGTTGCCAAATGTTCAATGTGTAGGGTCTAACACAATCAACACCACCATTTATCTGAATTTATCCCTCACCAATTCTAAAACACCCTCTGGGGGAACTTACGTAGGGTTTTTTTTGGGGTAACACGATGTTCTGGTATAATGGATGTTCTGAAATAATTTCTTATTCTATGAATTGACTGCATGCTACCTGGCTAAAAGCAGCAGCAAAGGAAGGAACTCTCTGTAATACCATGGTATTTATTTTTGTCATTTTTACTGCTGTGATGCTGGGTGTTATAATTTATCTGACTTCTCACTCAATGTGCAGAGCTACGATAGCTCCATGCCACCTTGCAGCACAGAAAGTCCTTGTCTGGCTAGTCTGATGGTTGTCCAGCAAGTCATTACTTGCACTGGGAGTGGTGAAATGCAAAGCCAGAGTATCCTGGGTAAACAGATACCTCTTTCATCTCCCCTGCAGAAGTGGGTGAGTGAGAATTGGTGTTACACAAGACTGCATTGATGCTGTTCAAAGTGATGAGTTTTACCCTTAATGTTATACCGAGGGAACACATGTGGTGACCAGTGATTGATTACCTTCACAAAGCTCATTTTCACTCAGCAGTGGTGAGTTTCAGAAGGGTGATAATAACAGATATCATTGCCTAAGTTATCTCTCACATGTTGTCCACTGTCCCATGGAAATCAAAAAGTGATTAAGTCCTCTAACAGCTTTTGCAGTACTCTGGAAACATTGACATTAAGTGGCAGATACTGCATATTTACCTATAGGAGTGAAAGTCCATAATGGCTGCCTTTTAACAATGAAAACTGAGGACAATATATCAGTCAAAGAACTGGAAGAATGTCTGTAAGGAAATAAGACTCTTCATAGAAACAAGGTGCTCAGCAGGGATTCAAGACTTTCACAGGACCAGGGATGGACAGGAAGGCTATGTCTACCTGTGAGCTTGTGTGCTTGAAGAAACAGAATCGGAGCTGGAGGCTTCGGAGGGATGCCTGACTGACCTTGGAGGTGCAGGTTACACAACCTGAATAAGGAAAAAAAAGATGGTTCATGCTACCTGTTAAAATAAGGAAATACTCCTCTTTGGGGGATTTTAGCTGAGATGCTTCCAAGCACGAACGCTTCTTAAAAAGAGCACAAACATATAGGTTCCCAGAGATCCGAAAGGGGTGAAGGTAATACCTGCCAGTGGCAGTTTGTCAGGAGTGCACCATCCTCTACAGCAAAAGGCCCAGTACAGGAGAAGATTGTAATGGCCGATGCAGGTGCATCCTCCTGTCTAAGGGGGTCAAATTAGCAGCTTGCTGCTTCTCCTAAGTGGTACCAACCGTGGCGGCAAGAGTGCTGGATTAGGGCACTGTTATCACTCATCGTCTACCGCTTCCATGTAAGAAATGGCAGCTGCTCAACCCCCTGCCCCTGACGCATGCCTGAGCAGCACCTCACAGGGTGCACAGAGTCAGTAGGAAATTGAAGTAATGAGGCTCAATTAAGCAGCTCCCCATACAGTCATAGATGAACTTGTCCCAGCAAGAGTACCTAGATCCAGTGGCTCAGCAGGGTGGTTGTGTGATGTGCAGCTGGTTCAAAGCCATTTGTAGAACGCTGAATATTCCTCCTCCCTGTGGGACACACTTGCCCTTTTGAGTACCATACACACAGGGTGTAGCCAGGGGGGCCACAAGACAGAGGATTTTAATTCCACCCCTTCCATTTTTATACATGCCTGTTTACAAGAAGTAAGAATAGACAAAGGGAGATAGGGTCTCCACCTTCATAAAAATCAAGAAGCCTTTGGCTGACATAACACTGGTTTGCTTCTGCAATGAAACTTGGGCATCATTTAGCTTTGCTCTCATTAGTGCATATGCAGGACAACACTCACTTTCACTTAAAGGGTCAGCAGAAAATTTTGTGTCTTTTCTTCTTCCCAAGGGAGTCTTCAGTGTGGGATCTACATGGTGGCCAGAATTTTTGCAGCCTTTTCCCCATGGTATATTTCTGCAGAAATATACAGGTCTGAAAATATAAACCATTTATTTCCATTAAGAGTACTTAGGGAGGAAAGAAAAAAATCAGTCTTGTTTAAATTTTGTATCATTACATTTTGTATTTTTTTTTCCACCAGGTCTTTTTTCTCCAGCTGCTTTCATATAAACTATGCTCATAAACTTCCAGCCATGATGGAGATGGGAAGTCAGCATCTGATGTCTCTGAGGTTAGGCCACAGAAACTGTACTTGCTTCCTTCGGGGAAGCAGTGCTGCTTACAGCAGATTTCACACTTTCTGCAACATGTGAGTCAGTTGACTTTTGCTATAACAACATATAAAGTTTGCAGAAGTGTACATATATAAGCTTGTACTCAGTAATTAGAGGAGCAACACTGTTCATTGTAGAACACCACTCAGATGGACAGCGGTGTGGCACAGTGACCTGGATGTACAGTGGTGGGGGAATTTAGGTGTGGGTTTGGGCAGGAGGTGGCCTCCTTGCAAGGTGGCATTCAAAGGAGAAGATGAGAAGTCTAATTAATTCAAGGGTCCCAAGGTTTTTACTGACTGTCAGTAAGACAATGTTTGCATAATTGCCCAAACATGTAGCCTTTGAATAATAATAATATTGCTATTCTCTGAGATACACTTTACTTTCAAAAGTGACCTGATAACAGCAGAAGCAAAACACTCAATTTCACAGTTACATCGAAACAAAAATAATTACAGAATGCATACAGAAATTAAAATCTATTACAGGCAATTTGCACTAAGAAACTAAACATCCCCTAAAGCTAGACAACTTCAACCATTTCAGTTTGGTTTTGTTACAATTGGTTATCTTCTCTGTGTCACTATTTAGGCCTGAGATGTTTTCTTCATGTCTGCTTTAATCCCATTCTTTTGCTGCCTTCCATCATGCTCAAGATATTCTAGGTCCTAAACAATGTGGATATTCAATTCATGTAATTAAAATGTAACTACAACCATCTTTTTAATTTTCCTTATCACAAAAAAAATTATGTATTGAATCCTAAGAAACTTTATGGACATGTTTCTCATTTTAAGTCTTACACAGTATCCACTGGAGACGAATGGGATAATTTCCATGAATCCAGCAAATGCTGATACAAATAATACAGCAACAAAAAAGCACTCATAAAAACCCCTCACCTTGTAAAAGTTACAGGAATGCAAGATTCTCTTTGACTGAAGATGTGCAACCCCCAAATCACTGAGGAACCTACTTCTCAGCTTTCACCCTTCCTGATAACACCACCCAAAGAAAAAGCAGCTTTTCTCCTTTCTAACCATTTTTGAGCTGCCTAGAAGATCATAACTACAACTTATCTTTCCATACACATCCCCTCCAGAAAGAGTAACACAGCAAATGACCAGACAAGCCATTGTTAAGCCCTGCTAAGCCATTTGGAGGACCACCTTCAGAAGCTTCTTAGATTTTTTGTTCACCCTTGAGGTCTGTAGAATTTTTGCCACTGGTGCAAGAAGGCAGAGTATCTGGGTCAGCCTGTCCCTTTCGGTACTCTGGCTGACCCTAGTTGGCCATGGTTCGTCAGCAAAGTATTTCTGAAAGGACAACAGAGCATTTGTTCTGATGCTGTAAGTGGGAAAACAAAGCCAGGTACCAGTGTGCTGTGTCTGTCTGCTTTCCTTTAGTGAGTAGTTAGAGTACCGCAACAGCACTACCAAGTCCTGACAGACTTGGAGAGAATGGCACCAATCTGTCTATCAGCCAGCAGGAGAAGGGTCTGACAGTGACTTAGAGCCAAAGGGAGTGAGATGGAGAACATTTGCCTCAAGTGCTGAGCAATCAGGGAAGATAAGTACTCTAATTTGTGGCTCTGCATAGCGACCTCCTTGCCTACGTGCAGTTCTCGCTGACACTAAAGTGGCCCCAGTTAATGGGGTTCCACTACTGTGACCAAGGGCAGAATTTGCACTTCTCTTCCTATAAACAACTCCAGGTGATCCTGTCCACAGCCTCATGACTGAGGGCCAGTCTGCAGATACCACATATGCCACCAGCACCATCAAGAAGGAAAAAGTTGCAACAGGTCTGACCTAGTTCTTAGTATAAGGTACACTATCAGTCGGCTGCTTGACTAGCTTGCAGTCCCAATCATCTAGTGGGAAATGAGGCACAGAAAGAAAGTACTTAGCAATGAATCCTAGCATTTTTTTCTCTCCTCTGCATTCCTCCCCCACCTTCATTTCATAGCTTTGCTGCCAAAGGCTGAGGAAGAAAAAAAAAATGGTGCAAGTCTAAAAAGCCATTTTTGGTAATGAGTTTTGGTACCAATTTCCCAATCCATGCTTTTCCAGGTGGCTTGTTTTTATCACATACACCATAACCTAGAAGTATCCTACAGTTTCTCTCCTGACAGGTTGGATATTTAAATGCACAACCATTTATACTTTCAAGAATTCAAATCTGCAGTTTCAAAATGGAATTATGCCAATCACGTAGGCCATCTGGCTGAATTTGTTGTTAGGAAGTCGTAAATAAGGATGACATGGGGTCACTTAATGGAAAGGCACTGACATTTCATCCATGGTTATTACTATCCTCTGGTCCAAACTCAAGTGAGCTTATGGTCTCAGCTTAGTTTTCAGTGGACAAACTGTCTCTGTCACAGTTTCTCGCCTCTACTGTAAAGAATCCATATGCTGCAGAAAGGATTTTATGAACTCAGTTCCGTGGCCCGTACCCTAGCAGCATGCTCACTGACTTCAACAGCGCATTTCCCACATCTGGAAAGGCACCACAGAAATTAATTGTACAAGGGCAATGGTCAAGGAGGGAGCATGCACAGACCCTTGCCCTTTCACTTACAAAATCATGAGATTCAACACTAAGTTAAAGAAAAAGAATTCTCGTCGTAAAAGCAAGGGTAGGTCACAGGGCTGCAACACACTAGGACTCTGCAAGACTACCCTGCTCACGCCCATGTGCGCAAGAAGTCTGTATTTTCAACTGCCTCTTGGCATAAGGGTAGTTTGGATTTAGGAAAAGGCTCAGAACTGGTATAAGGATCTCACTCATTTATTTCTCCTAGGAAATATGTTCTCTTCTGGTCTCCTCAGAGGGATGTGTCTTTGTAGGCAAGGTCAGCACTGCCAGGGGAAGGGGGGAAAAAAAAAATCATTTGCAGATTCATGATCATGGTTTCAAGAATCTTCTTGGCTAGGCACTAGCATTATTTATCTATGTGTCTGAGGGAGCATAGGGTCTCTAAGTAAGTAAAAGGTAGATTCAAGGAAGAGAGTAATCTCTTCTGTGTCCCTAGTGAATAGGACAAGAAATGGGCTTACCTGCAGCTAGAAATGTTAAGGAACAGTAAAGCTAGAGAAGCACTGAGAAAGACTGCACGAGGAGGTATGGAGTCCCTGTTGGTGGAGATGCTTGAAAAGAGACTGTTCCTGGGGAGATGCAGATATGGTTGAGGACAGAATAAATAACCTCTTGATAGACATTCCGGCTGTGTGACTGACAAAACCACTTTACTCCCTTCCACCAATTTGCTGTTTTCTGAGATCTTCCATCCTGTTCCACTGAGAGCAGTGACAAAATACCTCAGTTCTTCCTTTCTGATCTCATGTGAGAGTACGCCAAAAGGAGCAAGGAAAACAGACAGGGAAAATGTAGCCTCAGAGCATGAAATGTGGAAAATAAGGATATACCGATGGCATGAGAGACATCCCTCAGTCTCCAGGTGAAATACCGGGGCTTGGCAGGCATGCAAACAGACCCTGCTCCTGGGTGTGCGGGTGTGTGTCTGCCTGGCACCGGAACAGCTGGTAGCACAACCAGCCTGCAGGTCATCCAGATAATTCAGTGGTCTCGTAACCTTTATGAGCAATTATTCAGCAACATCCAATAATTAAAAACAAATATGCTGCAGGTAACATGGAGAACAGCTGACAGAGTCTGGGAGTAAAGACACCACATAAAAAAAATTAACACAACAGGCTGCCATTAAAATGAGGCAGACTCCACATGAACTGATGGCTGCTGGAGTCACATTTGTATGGCTAGAAGTTTTCTTTTTTAGTGTCCTTTTAAAGAAGCTGAAAATATCCACTAACCCTGAGAACAAACATATCATTTTAAAGCAGAATAGGCCTGTAAGACTTTTTAACACTTGTTCATTGATTATATTAATGCCAGAATATATTAAAGAAGTGCAATATAAATTTGATTTTAATTGTTTTGTACACACGCCAGTGAAAAGGAACTGATTGGATACAGTTCACAGGCAGTATGTTAATATGTTATTTTCATATGATGATAGCTTTGCATAATCTTTCTTTTTCCAAGATTTAGAAGAACCTGTTGTTAACCAAAGCACAGGAGAGAGGAAGAATACAATTTACATAAAATCGGCTACCCTACACATTAATTAGTAATGTGGCTGAGCGGAAGGTGTGTTCACTTAGTAGAAAGTACACTTTATAATTTATACACCAGCTGTTTCAGTGCTTTCTAGTCCATTTTCCTCCCTGCCTGCCTCTAATGAAATCGTGTTACTGGAGAATTGACTGGGGTGAATTGAGATTTTAATCCCATTGACGCTTCTCTATGGAAAGGCACACTGGTGGGAACTTTTAATGGAAGGTCTGTAATCAGAAGACACTTGTATTCAGTCCCCCACTATAATGACTCTCATCAAATGTTAAAGCCTAGGCAGTGTGCAGAAGGCTAGAATTTCAAGGTTTTTGACCAACCCCATTTGAGGCATTCCTCTGGGAGTGTGTGATTACTCAAGTTTAGCAGTTTATTGCCTCATCTTTCAATATCCAGTGAAGCACAAAATTCTCATCTAGGTTGCTCTTTTTACTTAAAGAACAGGCCAAAATAGACTGCAGAGCTACTAGCACTGTCATTGAGGTTAATTCTTGCTTCTCAGTTAACAGGAGATCAATGGTGAAGCTTTAAAATATTAGAACACAAATGCTGCTTAGTCTCTAAAAATGCTCAGCAGCCTTTGTAAAAATTCTGGTTCACACCACACTTTTCCAATACACACACAGGCTCACATTTATTTATTTATTACCAAGTGCTCCTTTAAGGCTAAGAGTAACATTAATTGAGAGGTGGTGCTGTTCTGCAAAGAAGGATGTAAACATGTATTAAAATCCAGCAGAGCGAACAGTTTTCCTATTCCCCAAACTTTGCAGTCAAGAAAAGTACAGTCATTAAAAGAGAGGTGGTCAAAAAGCAAGCTGAATTGGGAGTTAATGGGACTCATTATGTCGGCTGCATGTTAGTAATGTCTCCTTCTCTACCAGAAAAACAAGCAGAAATAGACACAGAAAAGCAAAACCCACTTAAACAAATGCCTGTTAAAATCCCTGTGAGGAGAATGCATTTGCTCTGAACAGACACAAACACATCAATTAATACAGTGGAAGCCACTTAAACAAATACATGTTAAAGAAATAAACTGGAAAAATGAAGGAACTTCTGACAAAAGTTGTCAAATGCTGTTAAAAGGAATAAATCTATTTAAAAGACAACATATTTTTCAAATGCAGCAAGTCAAAATAGAAGGCATAATAGGAAAAATGCCTCTGAAGAATTAATGTTAAGTAAAAAAAAGTCTTCCCCTTCCTTCTCCTTTTCCTTCCTCCCAAAAAAAGGAATCAAGATGAAGGTTTCTTTAATAAGCATTTCTCTGGCAACTTAATGAATACGTTTGAATGACTTTCCTTATTCCCTGTTCCTTTCTTATTGAATTGGTCAGACAAAGGTCTAATTTGGGAGTGTTTTTACTTAAAGGAGTTCTTTCTTTCTGACACTTCTTTCGGGCCAGCATGGGTTCATGATTTTCCGCTCCTTATGCAATTCACTCCTTCTGCTCCCTTTCTTATTTTACTTATTTCAAAAACTGTTCAGATCCACTTGTCATTAGAGGTTCCTTTGTCATGTCTTCCAATCTGAATAGGTATCTACATTCTCACATTCCCTGCAGAATTCATTGCAGTTATTGTATATGTACTATAACTCATACAGGAATGATTGCAATGTAGCTTTTCATTGGATTGTGTTTGTGTGCATTTTTCAGGGCTTATTTAATGTGGATATACGTGTACAGATTTTTCTGTGTGCCTGAGTGACTTTCAGGACGTCTTCCTTTAGATGTCTACTCCACTTTGGTGGGATTCTTTGAGAGCTCTAAGTGCCCAAATTTGAAGGGAACATCCAAACTTCAGACTACTTTACAGTTTCCATAACAGTTCATGAATGTTTTTTGTTATACCAGCTCTAATTTTTCCAAGCTCTCTCATGCATCCTTTTGCCAGCTTCCTGTCCACTTCTTGGAGAGTTTTCTCACTCTCCCACCTGGCAAGTCAACCTCTGTTCTCAACAAGCTTTCTGCTGTTGTCTCTCAGAAGTACTAATCCATACATCAATGATCTGCATGCTTCACAGATATCCATTAATTTATTTCCTCAGCACCTATATTAGGCATCTAATATTACATCAGCCTGGCAGAGAGAGCTGAAACAGAGACAAAGCTACTGAGTCACCCAAGGGCACTTAGAAAATCTGCTCTAGAGCCAGAAATCTCATCCAGACTCCCACTTCTTACACCCAGATATTACTGAATATGTTTCTTGCCGTCCTAATCCACCAAAAAGAGCAAGATACAAATTCAGACATTCTGAAGTTGCGCTTAACCACGTAATACTAACATCTTACTATGTGAGCTATCTTTTCTAGCTCTCCGGAAGTAAACATCTTAGCAACTAATGAATAAGGCCATTAAAAGCTGATTAAATTTGAGCAAATGTGACTGATTCTTTCTATAAAGGGCAAGGAGGCTCCTGAGCACAGACTAGCACTCCGCTCACTCCATACTCACCTTTCTTATTGATGCTGACCTGGTTATGAAGTCTCCATTTTGAAGAGGATGCACCAAAGAAAATGTGGAGACTGTTGTGAGATAAGGGTTGGTCAAAGGGGAAAGAAAAAGATGTATCAACACAATAAAGTAATTGGTTGGGCATTGCTGGAAAGGACTGAAAGGAGCCCTGGACTGTGAATGGATCAAGGCATGAGCAATGCTGTTACCAAAACTAAAAACAGAACAGTTTGTAATGTGTAATAGAGTTGTCATGTAAGAAAGGAAGGGGAGAAAGAAAATATGTTCCAGTAAAAAAAAAAAACACAAAAACCCAAGAACAGAAAGTACACCTGATCTTTCAGGCCTTCCCAGCACCATCTTTCTAGAACACTTATAGTGCCTTTTTGCCCTTAGGTATTCAAATAGCCATATGTTAGTTAGGGGCATTCTGTATCACTTGACCAAAACCACAGAAGGAGTAAAGAACTTTGTTTTCTGATTAGAATACAATTATAGGCATCCGCTGATTCCAGTATTTCTGTAGTGCCTTCTAAGTCAGTCAGTCAGTCACAGACTAATCAGACTCTGTACTTACTCTAAAAGATCAGAAGCTATAGCTCCAAACAATTTGTTTTGAAAATAAGACAACCTCAAATTTTTGTTTTGATCTATTTAGGTTTCTTCACTTTGTTTTCTTCAGGTGGTTACTTTTTGAAAATGTGGAGTATGCTAAGTTGCCCCTGTAGTAAAGATAGCAAAACTCCAAACATGGTGGAGACAGGAGATATAAAGAAGTACTCACATGACAAAAATATGCCTGTCTAAAGTTGGTTCTTCTGACTGCTACTAAGGCATGACTGCCCATGTGCTATTCGAGCTGTGAAATATGGCAGAGAGACATAGGAATAACAAGACCTTCTACTTCTAACAAAAATATTGCTGTTTATAGCAGGGAAGCCCTCTTAAATACATTTGCACAGCACTTAGCACAATGAGCCCCAGTCTTCAGTGATACAACAGTAATAACTGTCAATAACACTGTTTATGGACGTTTTCTCTTTTCAAGAACATAAGGGTGCTTTTCTAATCCACAAAGGCTATAAACTTGAACTATTGCACTATTTCTAAGGGCAGAAGTGAGACCAGAGATCAGGCAGATGAAGCGTGTCTTTTGTGATTTATCTGCTCACTGCCACCTTCTTTCTGCAGTGAAACCATAAGGAGGCGATGATCAGTGCTTAACTCAAATGTAAATACGCCTAGCATCTTCTGGACGCCAAAACAATAGTCCCATGAAGACAGACATAAAAATTTATATGACTGAGAGGTATAAGCCATCTACACCTCCTGTATAAGGTAGCTATAAGGAAATTTAACAGGAAAGGTACAACCTGTGTTGTGTGCAAAATCAACATAAGATAGACTAGACAAAATCACGGACATCTATGGTAGGAAACAGTACCACATGAGCCCCAGGGGGTAGACTAACCAGCCTCATATGGCATAGGTCTTTCTCCTCCCCAGACTAGAGCTATATAGTCCATTGCATTCATGAATTTCTTGGCCTCTGTTAATCTCTAATAGCTTAACACACCATATGTGTTTTTTTTCCTCAGGTCGGACTGCCTTCCACAATATGGTCCTAAGGAATAGAAGAAAAAAAAAAAATCCAAACCTAGTACTGCCATTCAGAGAGAAAAGAAAAGACAAGTCAGCAGACACAGAAAGAAGAAATGTCATTGAAATGTTGTTGTGTTGAATCACTTAAATGAGATCATAAGCTACTATAATATATTGATTTTTATTCATTTTCTGGGAGGATGCCATTTGAAGGAGACAAGGTGCTTTATATTCCTTTTAGGCATTATTTAACACCAAGTTTTACTCTTCTATGTAAAGATTCATTTGTGTGCCAGTAACTTGATGAGCATAATTTTGTCATATCCACAGGGGTGTAACTTGGTCATACAGCTCAGAGCTCTATAATATGCAGTAAGTTCTTTTATAAATTCCTGTGACCTACAAAAAACACTTTCGTATGTGAGTATCTTCAATAGATTGATCTAGCTTCCCTTAATATTTTATGACCATGCATGTTTAACAGGGAAGATGCTTAGAGTGACAGTATTTTATATCCTTTAATTATGTGGTAAATATTCAAAATGCAATTCCATGGTTTCTTACAGAAAACAGTAATAGCTGTGGTAGTTACAAATATGAATGAAGCAAACAATAGTTATTCATGCCCTGCATAGACCAGAAGACAGAGCATAGGAAGAAACAGTTGTCTTTGAACTTTCAATTAATAAAAATGTCCATGCAAGTCAAATACATAGCCTAACAAGTTTCTACTATTGAGGCTATATTGTACTCTTTCCCAGGAGTTTCAGTACCAAACCCACCCTTTTTTTGCAATAGCATTAATCCAGACCTTCATGGTTTGGTTTGCTTTCAGCAAAAGGTAGTCATTAACCTGAGCAAGCCAGCCAAAAGAGGATGAAATGCACGTGTTGTAATTTTCCACGTGAATCACTGACATGGTGACTTAATTTTCAAAGAGGATGGAAAAACAACGCTACAGGATTGATGTAAATCTGGCAAGATGGGCAAAGGAATATGAATTTGCAAAGACCTAATGAACAGCTTTCCTGCAGATAGTGACTAAGTGTAGGAAATATCTGATGGCTAATGTTTTGGTCCAAATGATCTATAATCATGACTTCACAATATTATATTCTCTGGAGACTTTTGCAGCACTCAGCTGGTAGACTATAGGACAGATAACTTGCAGAAAGGTGTATTTGTCCCACAAACACTCCAAAATGCATTCAATTTCTTGTTGCTTTTGGGAAAAAAAAACAACTGATATAGACTGCTTATTTTGAAAACTTCAGCCAAGTTGTAAGCAGAACTCGCTGTCTCAAAGGTAAATGTACTAGGAAATGAAAAAAAAAATTAAAATACACAGCATCTGTTAACCTAGAGGTAATATATAGCATTTGCTAAAAAAAAGAAAAAAAA
>VZTL01077125.1:6980-16993 GCA_013400535.1 Scopus umbretta | reverse complement strand
TGAATATTTCACAAAATTATTTTCTTTCTTTTGCCAGAGACTCATTTTCAGGTCTTTATACTCTTAAAACTCCTGTTACCCTTAATAGAGATTTTCCCAGTGCCAGAACTGACAGCACTTTTAAGATTTTACCCACAATGTGTTTAACTGTTAGAGACAAATTGCTGCAAGACTTGAAATGGAGATGTAGTTAAATGTTTCCTCCCCCTTTTATTTTTTATTTTTAAACCTTATTTTCTGAGAAACACTTGGGCAGTGCAGGTCTGATCACATGTGAGGGACAGCTCAGGCTGGAGGGATGAGATAATAGAGAACAGCAACAACAGAAAATTCCCCTTCAGATCCTACTCTGCTTGCTCAATTTCTGTTCTGTCCAGAGGAGCTATAAAACTGGAGAAAGGTGAGTAATAGATTTGAGNGGAGCTATAAAACTGGAGAAAGGTGAGTAATAGATTTGAGAGTCGTCAGAAATATAAATTATAGCTAGACATTTCCTATCAGCAACCCATGCAGTTAGTGATAAACAGTCAATGAGATGCATGCACTTCTCACATTTTTATAATGAATCTATTGCATCTATGACAGCTTACTGTCAAAAATTATGCTTTGGAATTTATAGCTTTTGATACCATTTTAATAGATAGCCTAGATATGCTAAAATCTATTCTTTTTCCTTTTAGGAGCATGACACTTTCACCTAATGAACTTAATGAATGTACCTAATGAAGTCCAAATAGCTCTGCAAACACATGCACATACACACATGAGGAGGATTTTCTTTCTTCCTTCTTTCTCTCTCTGTCTTTCTCTTCCTTTCTTGCTCTCTCTCTCCTTCCTTCCTTATTTCCTTCCTTTTTAAATGACTGCCCATCAAAAGAGAACAAATAATATTCTTAGAGACTAACAGTTCAGTGGCTCAGAGGAAACGAAAAAAAAAAAATACAAATTGGATTATTTAAAATCTCTAATTGCATAAAAAGTATAACTTCTGTACTTACCACCTGATTTATTATCTATCTTCCTATTAGTTCTTTGTTTGCTTACAATATCATATGCTAGTTGTCTTCAAAAGCATTGAAATGATAACTGCTCTGCAAGCTTGGTTCCTTTTTGCATCGTTCCAGCATTGTTTGCCCAGGAATCAGTGATCAGACCAGATTCAAAAGGCAGGAAAATGCAGTCTCTGATCTCTGTAACCAGGAAAGCAAGTTTCACCTTTGAAATTATGCTCAAACATCAACCTTTTCACTCATCGGTGTTTGATTCTGATTGTTTGTAGAGGAAATATTTACATTAAAGCTTTCCTGCCCTTTGCACTCAGCCTAGCCCTAAGGAGGCCATGATTTTAGATGACAAGAAATGTATCAGCTTTCATCAGGTTGAACACAATTTTATTTCTGCTACAAAGGTCTAGTTCTCCCCATGCTACTTTTATGCCAGTTTAACTCTACTCATTTTATTAGCTGCCAAGGTAGGTGAGCTGTTCGTGAAACACTCTCCTTTCCCTGTGCTGCCTGCCAGGCAGTCGCAGTCTCCTTGCCCTCAGATGCCTTCTTAGTGATGGCTTTCAAAGGTGGGTCAGGCTCCTTTTCCTGGCTTTATTGCTGTCCTGCTTCTTCCTCACAAGCTCTTCTTCTTTTTTGTTACCATGGGAGGGATGAGGCCTCCCTTGTAGCAAAGTAGTTTTGGAAAGAATGGATGACATATTCAAGTCATGTCTGGAGGTGAGCTGCTTGTCGCAAGACAAATAGCACTGAAGATCAAAATGTATGAAAATGGCAGGCTAGGCCTGTTGTTTATTTTCATACCTTATAATTTGAATATTAATCCCTTCATTTAGAACAGTATCACATGCTCACTCATTTTTATAAATACAGGGAAGCTATTTTTACATACTGTCTTGTAACAGAAGTCTATGCAGTTGATAAGAAGCCTGAAGTTTTTTAACTAAATCTATGCTGAGTTTGATTAAACCCAACTTTCTTTTGCCTTCTAATAGAAGAGCTGACAATTTGGTAACACCTCGTAATGTATGCAGGCTTCATGTATGTTCATTATCTAGAAACTAGGAATTGCTGCCTAATTGCATAGTCAGACGAGCAGTCATAGAGGAACTGGTAGCTAATATAGTTAATATCTAGCCCCTCGGCTATGTATGAAGGTTGCATATAAATGTGGCAGCGGCATGTGTGGCTATCCTACTTACTAAAGTCAGAGTGAGAACAAATGAAGATGTGAAGGGAGAGCTCCACAGAAGTGGGTATGGAGCAGTATAATGGACAGACTAAATGGCGGAGGTGGTGATGTCGTCGCTTAAAGGCAGGAGAGGGATGAGAAGGAGAATTTATAATGAGTGTTATAGACTTTATAACCACATTTGCAAATGTTATAGGGCACTTGGAGCAGAGGTGTGAACAACTAAGGGCTGTGAGCAGATTAGGATGGAGAGTCCACTGGGATAGGGGAGTTGTGAGACAGGCTAATTTTACAGGAGATAAAGCTTTTGCTAGCTATCTTAGAGACTAGTACAGGCAAGATGCTTGTGAATGGATATATTGAAGAAGAAGCTGATAAGGAAGCCACAAGTATGGATAAGAGAGAGCACAAAAGAAAGAGAAGAGAAAATGGAGAAGACCATGGTAGCTGTTCTGGAGAGGGATGGGGAAGTGAATGGAAAACCATGAGGTGTGCTGCATGGCCTCACATCACAGGAAGAGAACAGACCTCAGTACAGCCCTGTATAAAAGTCTTTTTCCCCCCTTATTCACTCACAGGGACAACTACAGGCTGAATTCTGTAATTTGGTCTTTTGCTATGTTCTCTTGAAGCAAATTATTTTAAAGTCTTCTTTCTGGTGAGTATCTGAACAGTTCATAACAAATCATCCCTTCCAGGAGATCATTCATTATTAGACATATTGATGGCATGTTTGAATCTCTAAAGTGGTAATTTATGCTATTAGCTGAGTTGTCTTGATGACCTTCACTACACTAGTATTTTACTCATTCTTTCATATTCTTGTACTTCATACATACCAGAGAATAATTCATATCCTTGGTAACCTTTGCAAATGATTTCCCCAGAGGTTTTTCTTCATCAATACCAGAGGAAACTAACCCATTGTCATCATCCTCTAAAAAGTAATTAGCCATGAATAATTGCTCCTTCCTGACATCTTTCTAACTTTGCACTGAATTGATTTTTTTTAAAGTAGATCTATTAATTGTGGAAGCATTAGACTGCCTTCACACTTTTATTCTCCCATTCCTTATTCTACGCTTTTGTTACAAGTGCTCTGGATTACATTTTGCTTGTCTTGTTTAATGTTGCTTGCACAGTTCCCTAGCTTTATGATACTTTGAATTCCGGACTGGTAGAATGGATTTTTCTATGCAGTGTTATTAGATTCGATTTTGGAATACTTTTACTCAGTGAGTTATTTTCAGTGAAGTCTTATGACACTTTCATGGGACATTTTTTCTCTTACTTGTCCAGCAGGATTCCCAATGTGTCTCTGCCAAGAAAGATCCAGGGAAGAAATATTCATCAGAGCTGTGGTCCCCTATCTTTTTGTAACTGAACCTTGCTGCCTTGCTTGATGTATCTGGCACAGTTTGTGCTTCATGGGGTCTTCTGGAGTTAGCTAAACTACTGCCCAGAGCTCAGGGCTGTGGTCTACCTGTGATGTGCTTATGTCTCACCCTAAAAACTTTAAAAAAGATGTGTCAAAAATTAAAGAGAGGAAGAGAAACATGCATTTGCATGCATTCTCAAGGTATTCTCCTGAAGGGAGAACCTTTTTTCATCAGTTATGATTAATTTTCTCCACTTTTCATGGAGGTTTTTTTTTAAAGATAGGTTATGCTGGAAATGTTCCTTCAATGGACTATGAGGGAGAAATGTGTTTTCCTTCAACATAAGGGAACACTTCAACCATACAGCTACACAGGGAGTAAAACTCTGTTGTTTTAAACTGCTGCAGCTCCATTGACTTTAATAGAGCCATGCTTTTTTTAATAACAAGCGATGACGCAGGCAATATAGCGTTTTGTGTTCCACATGTCTACTCTTGTGCTTCTACATATGAGTAGAAAATCACTCTATTTTTCCCTACTGGCCTGTCTGAAACCTTCCTGATTTTGTCTTAGACGTGCTGCACCCCCACCTCTCTTTCAAATAATGCAGTGGTGCTTGAAGTATGCTTCAGAAAGCTTTGCATCCATTTTAATAATTAAAATATCTTTTTATTTTAGTTTCTAAGAAAATATCTTCTTTGAGAATTTTACACATTTATTGTTTGGTCTTCTGTATTTGTGGGTCTCTTTCTCTGTAATATATCATCCCCCTCACCCAATATATTTTTAAAGGTCTTTTTTAAATTTTTCTGATCAGTTCTGCTATTTTACTACTTTGGTTTGTTTGTGCTACACAATTATCTGAATAAATTATTATACTTTTGTTGGCTTGGTTTCCCACCTCTTATATGATGGAGTTTTTTTTAACCTCCTATAATTGTTTGGTCCATCTGACAGTTTATTCTCCATATTCTTATTCTTTTTTCTTTTTTTTTTTTTTTTATTTGTATGTCTAGAGGATTTTAATCACAGTGGAGTTGGAAAGTATGGTGGATTTTAATGCTCTCTTCCATTTTCTCTTGGTAGCTTCTTGTTTTTGTAAGCCTTCTACATGCCAGGTCCTCTTTGTTTCCATTAAAGTTCTGCCTTTAAGACTGAACTCTTGTTTACTTAAATCCTCCAAGTATGCCTTTCTAGAACTGAAAACCTTTACACTGCTTTATTATATGAACTCATTCTTTACTCTGTTGGATGCAAGCATCCAGTAGTCACTATTTTCAGGTTTCTCTCTTTTCCTTTTTTTNGGTTCATTGTCGCGTATTTTTTCCTTTTTTTTCCCTTTTCTTTTCTATCTGTAAACATTACTGTAGACTGAGGACATCTTAGCTGCTGACTTTGGTACTTGCTTCGTGAATCCTAAAGTTAACTTCAAAAGGAATTAGATACTTGTTTCTGTACATATATCAGCAGAAATTCCCCCAGAAATATAGCCACCTAGCATGTTAGCCCAGGAATATTTTATACTTTTCCTTTTGTGTGTTTTGAGTATGCTTTTCTTTTTTGTCTTTGAATCCCAACTTGTATCTTCACCGTAGAACTATAGCTTGTTGGGGTAGTGAATGTTTTCCTGGCCCATAACACCACATGGCTTATCCTTGTTTTTCTGTCACAGCCTTGGAATGCAGTGCTTAGATTGAAATGATTACTGCTTAGAAGGGAGATTAAAGGACTGCCAGGAAGATACCCAGGGACAGGGAATCTGTGTTCTTACATAGGGAAAAGCTAGCTATAGTTACAGATTCTGGTTATAAAGTTGCCATCCTGACAGGATTTCTTCATATTCACTAGTGAAAATTTATCATGTTTATTTACATATCTATGCCTGAGTAAGACCAGCTGAAAATGGAGAACATTCAGGTTATATAAACTATATGTATATGTACAGTAGGAACTTGTCTCAAAGAATTTAAAAAAATTAAATAAGTTTTTCACTTTTTTCAACTTATTCTTATAAAAATATGCTGGACTGTATTAATAATGGACTCAAATACTACAGCAGCATCTTCATTGATTTATATCCCTCTGGCATAGCTCAATCTACAAGGTGTCAACAAACAGAATGTAAATTTTCTCCCAAATGCACGATCCTTTCATGCCACCACAGACTCTGAGAGACTCCTCATTATTACTTTTGATCTCCGTAGGTCTCAATATTATGAAATCCTTCTGTAAACTCAGCTGCATGCACATTTCATCTGTACAGAAAACACTTAGGTTGACTTTACATTTTTTTCCACCTTCAAAATTCTTTGTTCCTGTCCATGCAATGTTAAATTTCTCAGGGGAAGAAGGATTGAAGCCTCAGTAGAATAGGAAATTGTGAGGAAAATCCCCTATTGACTACTGTGTATCAAAAAGATTCACAGGCATCTTACTGGGAGCGTTATTTAACCTCAGATTCTTCTGTGCTGCCTTATATATAATCTGATACTTTTCATTTGGAATCCAAGTACATCTAATTATTTTTACAGAGATGTAAAATAAATGTGCATATAAATTATAGATTAGGAATGAGGATACCCTGGTAAGTAATTCCATATAGTTCAGCTACTTTTTTTTTTCTATTACATCATTGGTTTAAGTTTGAAGTGATATAATCCCTTTTTAAACTTCTTCTAGAATTGCTTGCATTAGTCCTTATTTGCTCCTTCTGAAGCCTCTGTATATGAAAGGTTATTTATTGTGGCACTTGCACTTGTTAAGGCTTAATAGGAAAAATTCTTGTAAGCGTCACCATGGTATCTGTTACAGTTGCAAGTAATAATTTTGTTTCCAAAATCTGGTGGCTTCTTTTTTTTCAGAAAAGATGCCCTGCTGATATGAAAATTGCATGTGCTCCACTCAAATGGACAGAGAAAAACACCCAGGACTAAAGTCTTTCATAGATGAAAGCAGTGAAATTCCTTATCCAAGTGAATTTTCACCTTATTTAGGTGAAATTACTTACCTCAGCAATTAATTTGGTACCAGATTGTTCTAGAAGGCATTTCAAAAGTTAACAATGTGACTCTCACAGTACCTGGAAAGTGCTGACTCTTCCATGTCACTTCTGGGTCACAGTGTTGTCAGCTCCTGCTTTTAATGGAGCGTCATGATATTTGATTTTTTATTTTTTTTCTTGAAGTCCCAGATTCTGGGGGCATATCTCATATTTCATTTTTAAAAGCACAGGTTTATAGTTCTCATGGTACCTCAGAAACCCTTGATAACTTGACCTGAGTGCATCCTACGGTCTCAGAAACTCAAAGTTAAATAAAAGGAACCAAACATTCGTAAGACTTAAAATTTCAGGGTTTTTTTTTGTAAGTATTATTCTTTGGAAACTGTAATAGAGATAATTTGTGACTTTTGAATGCATGCAGTTAGCAGTGTAGAAACATTAACAGGAAAGAATTATTTTCCTTCATTTTCAGTACAGCATGCCTCTGACTGGTTTGTGCTCAAAGAAGAGCAAAGCCCCAGGAGCATATTCTGACTAGCAGCTTTTCTACCCAGAGGATACTTTGGCCATCTAGTCATGGGCAAACGACGGACTGAGGTTCAAACCTCGGATATCCTCCAGGTTGTCTCAGTAACTACAGGCAACCCATGTGTGACTTCATCTCTGCCACAAAAACATGGGGCTGATATTATTCTACCCTTTGCAAGGCTGTTTTGAGCATTGACTCATTAATGTTTGAAGTGTATTCAGTTACTGTGAATGGGGGGAAGGTAGAGGCAGGTTGAAATTTGTGGACAAAGTATGTGCTAAGGCAGAATGAAATATTGTAACTTACTTTTCGTAAAATTGTGGGTAAAATGATCCTTTTTTGATACTTCCATCTACAAAATAATATATTTAGACAATATTTTTAATTTATGTTATTTATATATACCCATATATATTTACAAAAAAAAAAAATTTCTTTGTAGTTAGCTGAATCTCTTATCCCTTTTTCTGCAAGACATACCCTGCACGGTGTGTTGAGGGTCACAAGCTCTGCTCATACTGTGAGGTGACCAAAACCTGGGTGACCAGAATAGTGTGCTGCAGCATGCCAGTGACAAGGACCCAGTGGAGGCTCCTCTGGAGGTGTGCATCCCACCCGCACCCTGGCGCAGCTCCCATGATACCGAGAAGGTGCATGATGGGTGGCAGTGCCATAGCTGGGATAAGGACTGATGGTTTAGCCTGGTCCCTGGCTGCAGGAGTAGGTAAGTCAGTGAAGATCGAAGGTGACATAAAGGAAAGAGGGTTTTAAAACAACAAAGGGCAATTTGCATGTCTATCTTACTTGGATTACTGCCAGATGCTGACAGAGCTACTAAATAGGCTTCCTGTTCACAGTCAGCCCTAATGGCTGCATTTAGGACTATAACCTCTGTCTGTCCGTCTCCTTTACCTGCCTGTGAAACGCCTACCGTCTTCTGCAGAAAGAGTCGTATTTTATCGCAGAAATCTTGTGTCGTCTCCCCTTCCTGCATTTGTAAAACCCCCATGCGTTTGTTGAGATGTGCCTTGTCTGAGGTTGTTTCTTGGCTTTCCTCTTGGTTTCCTAATTTCCGTGTTGATTTTACACAACAGCTTTTTCCAGTAAGCCATGGAGTTACTGGGTCAAATCTTGGTATTTGGGAATTAACCCACAGCCACCCCACTTCTGCCACAGCCTGTTTCAGTGTTACAAATAGTCTTTGGGTTTTTGGTGAATACTCACTCCATTTTTTATGGCACCTGGTGAAAAAAAGCTGATTTAACAGTCAAAGCATTATTTTATGATAAGCAAAATAACATTTTACAAAATAAAGGCAAGGTTGCTAAAAGCTTTGAAACAGAATTTTTGCACTTCTCCAAAATGTGTGATTTCTTTTCTTATACTGTGAAATACTTGGACAAGGGTTTTACTGCAGTGATTCCCACTTGGTAGTTTTGTGAAGCTATGATACTGCTGGAATCAGAAGCAGGTATGATGGGAGAAATCCTAGTCCAGTTAAAGTGTTGCCATGGACTTAAATTAAGCCAGGGCTTTGCCTGAAGTTTCTGCACAGCAGAAAACCTGCTATAGGCGGAGAAGAGAGGATTCTGATGTAGTCTCCTTTCAACCAGGGCTGGAAGCCACCTCATCTAACTTAAGCTGCCTGGAAGTCCAGTATCTAGTGTAAACCAGATTTCCAGGCTACCCTTATAATTAACGGGAGGAGATAAGCTCCAGAGGGCAATTCATGCTGCTTGTCTGAGACACCTGCTTTAGCACTGGATCAATCAGTCTCTTCAGTGTTTTTCTTTCTTCTCTGGCTACAGGTGGATGCTAGACAACTAGCTCAGACCAGACATTTCCCAGTTAGGGAGGTGAACAGGACACTTGTTATCTTCACGGTGTTGTGCCTGTGGAGTGGGAGTACAAACTCCTGGAGGATCCCTACTCTTCTGCTTCTTGTGACTAAAAAGGGAATCAATGTTTGGAATTGAATTTGACCCTTACTGTTTGAAAAATACTGTCCTTAACTGTGTGGCAGTAATGGCAGACTTGGTGTGGAGTAGGACACAAATTAAAGTAGACTGCAGACATAAAACACAGATGCAACAGCTTATAACCAGCAGTGCCTCTTGCGGTGGTTACCGCACTCTGCTCAGGCACTGCAGCTATTACAATGTCGAAGTTCGTCCCGCAGATCAGACGGCCGACCGCCGCCAGCTGCTAGTCAAGGAGGAGACATAAAAATAACATCCATATCCAGGGCAATCTGTAGATATACAGCCTGGGTGAACCCACAGGTGTGCAGCAGTGTCTGTGGTGCAGACCTGCCCATTGGATGCACAGACACAGAGTAAGGATAAGTTTGTAAGGCAACTGGCTCTTTTTTTTTCTGTAAGCCGTGCAGTCCTCATGCATTACTGCATTCTGTTACAGTGGCATTTGTGGGCATTCACTGCTATTTATAGCAGAAGAACTAAAGGAGAAGAGGACGTGCAATAGCCGTCTAAACCCGTGTAAATGGCAAGAGGGCAGAGGCAGAGTCTGCAAATGGCAGAGAGAGACAGTTCTCGAGTTTGACAGGCTAAAGCAAAGTTAAAAACCAACCAAACAACCAAGCCTTTAAGTAGTGTTTGTCTAACTATTTTCAAAGACGGCATTTTGAGCTTTATGTTGCTTTAGTCAGTGATGTGTTTTAGCAGAGAAACAACAGGAATCGCGTTGAGCTCATCTCAAACACACATAAAATATTTTAGTATCTTTTCTTTTATCTCCCCTTTCAGATACAGCTCAGGAGAAATATGTTCCAAGTGACAGCATCTTTGACAACCTGTACTTTTTATTCTACCTTTTGTTCTTCTTCCTGTGAAAAGCTGTGTGCTGAAGATTGCTGGAGAACATTGATACCATCCCTACTTATGTTTAA
>VZTL01077124.1:0-14487 GCA_013400535.1 Scopus umbretta | reverse complement strand
GTATCTTCCAGTTATTTCTAACCTCACATCTATTGTCTGATTATCAGCTGAAATCCCGTTCCAGGGAACTCTAGCATCTACAAGTCCTTCTGATCAACTCCACAGCTTCATCTAAGGGTATTAAAATACACTTAAACTTATTAAAACTGCTTTTATATACACACCGTTACTAAAACACAATACTTAGGTCAGTAAGGTTAATATTCAGGTTGCTAAAGAACTCTGTTAGGAAGAGAAATAGCAGCAATTTCTAGTACCGACTGAATTCCCCTTACAAACTGATTAGGCAGCTGCCAGATTGCATAGTATAAATCTCTTCACTGCAAGCCACAAGGTGGAGATCTCTGGCAAAGCAGGATCGAAAGGAAGTCTTTTACCCAGCCTAATGTTACTATTAACACTTTGAGCCATTGCATCAAGCCAATTTTTCTGTTTGTTTTTAAAGTTTGATAGAAATGTCACTAGTGGAAAAATTAAGTAAAGAGCACTGGTTAGCCACAGAACTGGACACACCTGGCTGCAAACCCACCAAAAGAAACTGACTTCATTAGTACTAGGGACAGCAGAGTAAAATTTATATCTGAAATATGCCTGCACCAGTAGAATTTGCTGAGGCCACAGGCTCTCTGTGTGTTTTTACAGCTGTGTCAAGTTTTGGTTTCTGACTCTTGCCGACATTCAGGAGTGCTGAAGGAGCTCAGGCTAACAGGTCCCAAAACTTTGTAGCTGAGATTTAGATCTCAGCAATTTTAACAACCAGGTTTTGAAATAATACAAACTCCATTTGGAGTTGGAGCTGATGTAAATTAGTAGTTAAAATGCCTTACATTCTATCACTTTCAGCTCCAATGAACTCGTATATTTAAGAGCAGATGGCATATTTTAATAAACCATCAATATCGCTTCAGGAATATAGTATCCATTTTCTGCATCAAGTGTTGGAATTGCTGCTAGATATGGAAACGAGTTGAAGAACTGCAGCTTTGTCTGTCAACAAGTTAAAACTAATTGCATCCAACTAGCAGTTTCATACAGGTGCTCTGTCATTTATACCACAATACAGGAATGTATCAATCGGAGTTAAATATTGACCCCCGATACCCTGCATGAGAGAGAAAGCAGGGAATGGCATTTCCTAGCCTCCTAGGAGCTATGCAGATGATAACTTAGTGCCTTAAAGATACTGAGTAAAGTTTCTTTTCATTTAACTTACTTCTGAGAAAGACTCCTATTCTGAAATCTGAAATCATCAGAGAGGCATTATTGTCATCTTCTTTTTCTCTACTATTCTTATCCTGATATATTTAACTATCTTCTTTTGGAGGTAGAATATATACTGATTGCAGGACTAAATAGATTACTTGAAAATAAACAGCTGTTACACATATTCCTCAGTCAGCTCACAAACCCTTTGCCATTGCCTCAGCTTCATTTTACAAGAACCATTGGGCATAAATACATGGAGATTAATAAGAGAACCTAACACCTAGGGTAACTGCCCTTTACTTATTTATCACTTAAAACTCCTTGCAATTGCTGAGGCTGAGATGTGAGAAAGTTCAACCAGGGTACATCTATCCGAAGGGAAGTAAGCGAAGACGGGTGAACAAGCATGGAAGGAACAGGAACTGCCCATGCAGGGGCCCGGGTGAAGTGGTATATGAAGTTAGGACCACTAGCACCAAGGAAGGAAAATAAAGCAATGAGAAGGAGCAAGGGAACAGCTAACCTCTTCAAGCATCGATGCATACATTATTTTCTTCTAACGTACAATAAATACTACCAGAAGAGACTAAAAAGTTCATTCATCTTGACAAAATAATGACTGAAAGATAAGGAACAACTAAAAGATGAAAGAAAAAAAAAAATCACTAAAGGATTATGAAAGCCCTATGCCTTAACAAACACTACGGGGAAGAGGACAGTCCTAATTTCCAAGTTTACAATGTGGGAGAGTTCACTGTGCTTTCTTACACACCCTTAGTGCCTGGTCTAGTTAGCTGTTACCTCAAGAGTTCACATTCTCTTACAAGGAGTCTCATTAAAATCAATGGGCCTCTGTGCGGCTAAACTATATTAAATATACACACAGATGTAACTGTTTTTGAGATCAAGCCTTTAAATGTGTACATACTTCGTTTAAGCATCAGCTATTGCCACATAAAAGCTATGTTAACACTAGGTTACAGTCAAAAGTATATTACAGGAATCAGATTATTGCAAACTAAGCATGCTCATTATTACACTGCATGATCATTATTACAAACAAAGATTGTGAAATTTAAATTCAAGGATAAACTGAAAAGATGCCTAACCTGCCAAGGCAGAGAATGAATGGCATTCAAACAACTTAAGATCTTACAGTTGCATCATACAGCAACCATACCACTATAATACGCATGTATTAACATTTGAGGCTCCAGATTGGATGAAAATACAAGGACACTGGTAGGTTTTTATTTTTACACCTTGGGGAATTTGGGGGAGCAATGCAATAGTTTAGTTTGCAGAAATGGAAACCCTGTGCTTCCCTTTACAAAGAACTGACTGTAAGAACTATCTTTTTTTTCCCCCTCAAAGTTTACTGAAAAAAAATCTTGATACTGGTCTAACTTACACTATCCGTCACTCCTGAGTTCTGCATGCTTGTAAGGGTAGCAAACAACTAGCTTTGCTCCCCTTTGCTGCGTGCTGCTGCTTCAAATCCTGCAAGGAAAACTACCAGATGGCATTTGAGGTTAGTTCATATATGGGAAAATTAGGGTCAAAAGGAACAGAGAAGTAATTTTCTGTTCCAAGGCAGCATCCTCTCTGTGCACAGACTGAATCAAAAGATCCCTGAAGAGATTTTCGTGGGCTTTGGAAGGTGGGGTGTTTGGCTGGTGTTTTGGGGGTTTTTGTTTGGTTGGTTTGTTGTTTTTTTTTCTTTTCAAGAAGAGCAGCCTTAAATTTACACCTGGAACAAAGATCTGAGCTGTCTCCAGTTCCTGCAGAAAGCAGAATCAACCACTGATATGACATGGAGGGCAATGGATAAGTACAAAAACGCATAAGCTATTTCATTCAACCTTTTTCTCTGGTACTGTCATCTAATTTGTCTAGGCTCACTCACACTGCTTTATGGCATCTAACCAGGATAAGCGGAGATTCCTATATCGGAATTTATGTAAGCCCATTAATGTAGCAAGAAATTCTAAGATGCCTGAATTTAGATTTAATCCAAAAGAAGATTAAGAGCATGACTTGTCTTTAAAAGCAAGCTGTAACATAGTACAGCTATGAAATTCCCAACAGCTAGGTAAAAAAAAGCCATTGCTGATTGAATAACTGAAGTTACACCAGAATCAACACTTTCTAAAAAGATCAGAGATTGAATTACTAATGTGATCGCATACCAAATCCTAACTCACTGGTTAATTCCCTTATTTGTCACCAACAGGAACACCCTAGCAGCCTCTCCCTTGGTATTTGGCTGACAACTAAGACTTGACAATATGCCATTATTCCTACATGAAAACTGTCACTTCTCTAACAGTGTAACTTATTTTAATCACAGACAAACCTCTACTTAATCGCTGAACAATTCTTTTCTTTTTCCACAACACAGGAGATCTTTCCCAGCCCTATTCTACCACTAGAAGTGCCCTGAACATAGGCATCCTCAACCATATCAGGTCTTCTGTCACCACTGTGATACTGAGGTTATGAAAACTGTCTCCTACTTCCACCGCTTCTGCACTGCCTTCTCTGAAGGCTATCACCAACACAAGGCTGGAGAAATGCAATTACAGACTTTAAGGCCAGAAATGACGATTACAACTAACTAGCATAACCTTCCTCAGAATAGGCCAATAAGATCCAACCTTTTCTTCCTTCAAACTTGCAAATGAACTCTCCTTGGAGCTACTCCCTCCTTACAACATTTCTTTTGTGATAAAGACTAGGTATACGAAGAATCCAAATTGAAAAATAAACTAATGATTAGTTATAGTCACTTACAGGAATTTAACACAAAACTCAAAACCCTTGTCCCTTAACTTTCCTTTTACTCACCATCCTAGATACAGAAAAAACTGAAAGCTCTGCTGGAATTACTTAAGTTGCAGTTATACATTTGGCACCAGTCACGTGAAAAATTAATTACTTTCAGACAAGTCAGTATCTTCATCCAGGCCATGCTGCAGTTTCAGAAACAAGGTCAGTGGCTCAATACAACAGGCAGTACAGCTGTGGGAATGAATGGTCAGCAGTAAGGGCTACATATACCAGCTTCAGCTAATGAAGAAAGAAACAAGCAGCTACAGGTTGATTCTTAGGCATTCTTTTAAGATATGCAAGTTACAAAAGCATTGAAAGATGTGACTCATCAAGATTATCAACATCAAAGATGACTTACCCCCATTACCTTACCACGCTGCTCAACATCCTCCCACATGCAGTGAACTATATAGCGACACATGTATTTTCCTGTGCGACCCTCCTGCTTCATTCGTACCAGACACATCCTGCAAGTACATAAACACCAAATTCATAGCTTCTAGGCTTTGCTTCAGATGTAAAGAGTGAATTACATATATTTCAGGTCATTTAAGATTCTCCTTACAGTATTTGTGGGTTTGTGATCAGGGGGAAAAAAAAAAAACAAAACCAAAACCATAGAAATATATTGGGTTTTTAAATTAAATTTAACAAACTTTTCTATTCTGTATTCAAGAGCTGTATCTGCTGGATTTTGGCCAATCCAGCTATGGAAGAGTGACAGTGGACTCTATTCTGGCTGACAGCACTGTAATCTAGTTAAACAGTACTGCAACCTAAATTCCTCAGCCTTAGAACATATCACCCTTTGGAGCAAGAACAAATGGCTTGTCTAATCCTAGGCTACAAGCCAGCAGTAATTCAGCTTGGTATACTAAAGTGCTGTAAGAGTCCGAACTAGCCAAGCTGTGAAAGCTTAAGCAAGTTACAGACTTCACCCAAATTCACATTAGCAATGTCCTAAATTATTTCAACTACAAGGGTCTTTGGATACACGTCCAACCACCTGGCAAAACCGCTACACACAGTACACGCTAGAAGAACTCACAAGTTTGTAAGAGCATTGTGGGATCTTAATGAGAATACCAGGTTGAGTTGTTTTACTTTTTTTAAGCATTAAAGCCAGTTGAATTTAATTGCTGCTGTTCTGTCTAAAAAAGATAAATCATCGGAACAAAAATTTTATTTTGCCTCTTTTACAACACTTGTAAACAGCATGAACCAAAATACAGGCTAATCCCTCACTAAGCTAAGAGACCAGTCCCATCACCAGTCCCACCTTCTTTCTCTACCTCGCTAATCAGCTCCGCTCCTGTGCTAGGAGCCAGAAGTGCCTGTCCAGGATTGAGTGAGTTACTGTAGACAAGGAGATGCTTAAACACTGGAGCTGCAAGAAGTCACCGCTTTGCATAGAGACATGCTACAGGTGCGAAACCGCTCACAGCAAATTCTTCTCACAGCTTATGTAAAAGCAACAGAGCAGAGCTGCTGGAAGCCACTTTCAAGCAGCTGCATACTAACAATAGCCAATGTGCCACAAGAGTTATGAAGTAAAAATGGTTTTGTTTTTTTTAATCTGTTAATTTCTTCAGTGGACATTTGCGCCTCCCTACAGGCATTAAAAGCATTTGCTGATCTCTGAATGCCAGCTCAACAGGGAGAATCATAAATACTTGAAGCTTGTCTGTTGAGCTGACCTGTAAAAGGACAGATGCTAATCTTTGTGATGGATTCTATCTTGTCTACTGATTAGTAAAGATATTTTTTTAACCTGCAAAAGGAAGCAAAACTTATTGCCAGTGATGAGTCACAGAGACAAAACAAACTGAAGGTAACAAAAACTGCATTAGTCCTATATTCTTTTTTCCAATTAGAACCACACATTTAAGTCCCATACAAGGGCCATTCAACTGAGACACCAAAATTGAAAGAAGAAAAGCCCATGGACCAGAATCTGATTTCTAGATGGAGAGCTTCTGAAAATGACATTGGTCATACAAGAGTCAGTTCGGGCTCCAACACGAGCCAGGTGGAATGAGGTCAGAAGACTGGAGAGAGGGGCTGAGGCGTGATAACGACACCAGTCATCAAAGGGTGGAGTGTCGGAGAGAAGCTGGGTAGAAGGCAGGTAGAGAAGGGGAAAGGCAGCAGCCAGCGAAGGGAACGTCAGCAAGACCGTGGCAACTTCTGTCTCAGGAAACAGAGCTGTGTAAGGGTTCCCAAGGTTTATATCGTGACAGTGACAGCTCCACATCTGTCCAACAGCACCACTGTCCCAGCACACAAATACAATTAAGACTGTGTCAAGAAATGAATCCTCATCTTGCTCACAGAAAGATGACAAAGCTTTCTGCTAAAAGAGTGGTCCAGAACTCAGAGAAGAGCTGCCTAGTCACCAGTCCTTCCACAAAACAAATGCACAAAGAGCTTAAAAACTTTTGTCTCTAACTTCCACCAGTTTCAAAACCTTTGTTCCTCTTGCACATTTACATAACTGAGCTGTATGAAAAACTTAATTAGGAAGAGGTACTGTATACCAATTTTTTACCCACTCTTAACAAGTTAAAAAGACTCAGTTTAAGAGAGTAATTTTGTGCTAAGAAAAGCATTTTTATACTTCTCTTGGTGAACACGTAAGCTCAGGGCGGGGGGGCAAAGAGTGGCTTGGCAAGAAAACCTCCTCCTGAGCATAAATACTGGTTCCTATCCAGTTTGCCTTCAGTGGTGGTGAAGGAGGGCAGAGCAGTGCACAGACCAACAGCTAACAATTGCTCACTGATGAGCAGGGCTGGAGCAGTGTTCAGAGTAAAACCTGCTACCCACGAAGCCTAAAAGGCAGCTCTGTGTTTGGATGCATAGTGCTGTCACAGAGCTTTCTGCAGCACCACGAGTGAGATCATGGAATTTTGCAGTTTATTTGAAAATTCGGTAGTTTGTTACTACACCTGCCGTCTGAGGTTTAAAAGACACAGACTCTTTAAAGACTATAAACCTTCTAACTAGATCAACACAGTGTGAAACATTTTGTCGTTTCACTACAGAATCTGTTCTGTAGTTTAGTCAAATACTGACTCATCTTCATCAAACCACAAAAGCAAAATTATTCCAAACTATCTTTAGAAAGCTGTCTACCTGACATTGGTCGGGTACTTCATGCTATTTAAGTTATGCAGAGAGATTATCTTAGGAGAGAATTATATAAAAGGATGCCTGCAAAGGAACAGGAACACCTATAACTCAACCCATCTTAGAGGAGATGCAGCAGCTTCCCACAACAGCCTCAGCTACAACTGCTTCTGTCAGTACTCCCACAGTGCCAACAGACTGGCTTAAACACCAGAAGCGGTAGTTGACACCACCCTGTCGACTGTTGTGAGGTGGCTCGGTGCCGTGCAACCGAGATGCGATGATGCATTGTCCTGCTAAGGGCAAAGCCCACGCAGAGATTCCCGCTATCCCCTGCACCTGGCTGCTATTTCTGAGGCTATGTTATACTTGTTCACAGAAATTACTCTGGCTTAACAACACAAGTATCAACAGCAATTTTGGAAGGCTTTATTCTGTTTAACCCATTCACGAATGGCCAGCAACTTGGGGGCCAGGAGAAGGAAGCTCCTGAATTGACTTTGTTATCAGCTATCATGTTGTGACATACATTTCTATGAATAATGGTTAATGAGAAGAATTCTGAACTCTTTCTAATTAGGTTTACCTGTTATCCGGTGCCCCAGCCTAGCGAGTTCACCAACTACTGTATTTACAGCCAGGTACAGGTCTTTGCTGGGAGACAAGCTAAGTCTTCCTGCGCAGTCTTCCTCTCCCCTGGTGCCTTTGCTTAGGCCATGTAGCCCATTCCCCCATGTTAAGGCAGGATCAACTAAATGCCTAAGACTTAACTTGTTCTTAAAAACTCTCTCAAGCAAGACTCCTCTGATGTAATTTAAACCTCTTTCTCCCTGCCCCCTCCACCGTGGAACACAGAGCGTTTATTCCCTTTCTTCTGAAGCTGCACTTTTCAAAATGGTATGGTATCCTCAGTCTTCTCTATGCAAATCTTAGAAATCTTTTCCTGCAGGAACTACAGGAAAAGAACTACAGTTCTACATACTTGGTGGTTCTTGTTCTCCTCTGGACTCTCTCAGACTGATCAACACTTTCTCAAGTGCAGATTTCCTAATGAAAAACAATGCTCAGATGAATTCTTGTGACAGATCTTTGATTCTTTCAGAACAGGAATTGTAGCACCACTCTATTTGGATCCTAAATACTTTAGAGATGTCACCATACTTGGTGTGGTGAAAATATGAAGGGAGCTTAGGTATCTACATGATACATCCTGCTCTGAGACATTTCTTAGTACAGCCACCAAAGTCTTCTCTTTGGCAGTTTCGTAACAGCTCTGGACACAGTCAATACTCCATTTAGACTGGCAGCGCATGGGAAAAGGCAAACCCAGCAGTGGAGATGAACAGCTTGAGATTGTCTAAAAGGTGTGGTCTTCTAAACATAAAGAAAGAGTCCTCCTGACATCAAAGGTGCAAAGTAACAGAAACGGCCTGTAAAAACATGATATTCAGGAAAGAATATTGATGGGTTGATTTTCTGAAGTACAATTTTAGCACTGTATTGGAAGGCACTGGAGTGTATCTAAAGGAACATTATCTTGAAAGAAGTTAGTAAAAGCAGAGGCTAAACACAAGAGCCTGAATTTCCCCCCTTTCTGACTGAAGGCAAGTAGGAAAACTGTTCACAGACAAGAAGAAATCAGAGCCAGAGATTCAAACAGAGGATCCACNACAAGAAGAAATCAGAGCCAGAGATTCAAACAGAGGACCCACCAGAATCTGTAACACAAGAACACATGCTCTGACAAGCACCTTAAGTCTATAAAAGATGGGATGCAAAAAGCACAGAAACACAGTTGACTAGAACACGACTGGCAATGACCACAGCAAGAAAGGAGATGGGGTTTACCAAACGAGGAATTCTCATCTTCTCCGGCTCCAGAAGACACTCTAAATCAGTTGAAACTAAAACTCTGAAGAAGAGGGAGGAAGTAAGTACACCAGGAAGTGGCTAGACTGCATTGCAAGGGGGAACATGAATGCTTGGACAGATGGTGATCAGAATCTACACAGTCAGGTCATTGTCCACCAGATCAAGAAGGTTTCCAGCCTCTGAGGCAAAAGGTTGAGCAGGAAAGACAGACAGCATTGGAGCCTTCAGACAGGGGTACGACATCCTTGACCTTGCCAGAGCTGACAGAATCAATAATGTTCTGCTCCCACCTTATTGAGGTCAAACTGATTAAAGAAAGGGAATCACAGAGAACATAGCAATGAACCTGACTGTGAAAGCAAAATTATGTCATGGCAGGATTCTGGTCACTGAGCTAATCACAAGCCAAGCCTGCAGCACTTCCCAGTGACCTAGGTAGTGAGCAGCACTATCACAAACTTCTCTGTATCCTGGACTATCAAACTGGATCTCTCATTTGTGGTCCAGAATGACAGCACTCCTTAGGTCAAGCCGTCCAGAACACGGAGGAGCCAGCCACGCAAACCTTGGAAAAATTAAGCTTTAGTGCTAACCTCCACACTTGAATTTTCATTGCCATCATACAAAGTAGAGGGATTTGGTTCCTTCCTGCTTGTGTAGTATATCGCTGTCAACCTGTCCACCATATCTTCCCTCATTAAATGTCTCCTAAACATCACCAGCTCAAAGCGTGGCAACTCTTGGTCTTCTCCAGTGTAGCTCTGATCTTAGAATTTTTGTGTCTATCCCACACTAGTTTCATCTCTATCACAGTCCCCTTGTTTATTTTTATGCCTGCCATGAAAGAACATTATGTATCTTGAATTTGATGCTGTGTATCACAGAGAACATCCTCCTGTTGATGCAAAATCAAGATGATGTGAAAAAAAGTGTGTTTGTAGATTCATGTTACCCCTCTTTGTTTTTCCCCAGATGCTTACAAACAGTTTAGCTTTGAATATTTATTGCAGTAGTTTTCCAAATATCAATATGAATTATTAGCTTATCAATTTTTTAAAGTCTTTTTTCCATAGGGAACAGTTAAAAATAAATAAACTGCAAATCCCAAGGGTCCTCCTTACTTGATTCCACTGATTTAATCAACTGATTATAATTTCAATGGTTCTTCTAATTTAGTCATTCTTTAGTGAAATGAGCTGCCCCATCTTTTAATATAGTGAGGAGACAGGAAATTAAAAGGAGGGAAGGGGAAAAAAAGGAGGCAAGGAAATAAGGGGCCTATGCTTAAGTGCAGCTATTTCAGTACAAACTTTCTTTCAGCCTTTGGATAGCTGAACCTAAGTCTATAGACTTCAGTTTCCTGAAAGATCTGGCACTTAACAAAAATTACTGTACTCCCTTGTGCATCCCTCTGACCTTTACAAGTATGTAATGCTAGATGAAAACCTGATTTTTTTGGCTACTATTTTCACAAATGAAAAAAAGGAAAAAACTTAATGTTTAAGGTGTTAAGTAATTTTGCATGTAGCCAAGCCAGCATTCACCAACCTGCATGTATGTTTCAGAGGTGCAGGAACAAATGCCAATGCTGTAATTTGTTAAATGCTTCTGACAAGCACCAACTTCAATCACCACAAATTTTCCCAATTTAAACCACTTCTACATAAATTTAAACTTTTCCTAAAACACCCAAGTAACATTTTTCCAAGCAGGCTGAGCAAGGCTTTTAGAAAACTCGTGGCAAAGATCATTCCACTACTGAGGAATTTAGAGATGTAAACGATGTTAGCTTCTCTATGGGACTTTTTGTTCTTTAGTAGAAAACTGCTAAAATTTGGTCATTAGTAAACTGAATATAACCACTATTATCAATAAACACAGAGCCTACTTTTTCCTCACATTAAGGTACGTATCATTCTATTTCCTGAAAATAGTTATATTACTATTTTACTTTTCACTTACCAGACATGAAGCTGGGCTACTAGAAACCATGAATTCAAAGTATCAGGCATTTGGCACCCTTGATGGGAGGGGGAAAAAAAACAAACACACACAAAATCAAAACTAAATATTAATATGAATTTCATCACATTTTGAACCTAACAGAAATTCACTACACCAAAATCTAAATACATTTTTGTAATTTAATTTCTGGCCCTAAACAGTACATGCATATCAGAAGCAAACATCATTTACTGTCACACTTGTGCTTAAACTCTAGAACATGCAGCCACAGGATGCTCTATATTCTGAAAGAATATAACATTTACTGGGGGGATTCCAAAATGGATAATTAGACAAACAGGTCCCAAAGCAGTAGAGAATAACAGGGAAGTATCAACGGGTGCTTTGCTCCATTCTCGCACTCTTCCTTTAACATGTGCTGTTGCCTCCTGCCGGGGACAGAGCACTGTGCTAGCTGGGTCTTTGCTCCAACTCTGCTGTTCTGATTTACTACACGGCTGTACAACCCACAGCACTCTGAGCGTATCTTGCCTCTAGTCACTCTACATTAGGATTAAAACCACCAACTAACCACACAATTTCTGTTTCTAGATTTAGCTCTACTCTGATAGCCACCGGGTTTCCCAGAGATGGCTTGTTGAAATACGTGTTCACACTATGGATCTGCATATGCCATTAGGATGTGAGGCTGGAGATTTAGGCTATGTGGCACAGAAACCATGTTCCTCTTCCTCAAGCTTCAAAAGTATGGACCTATGGGTTAGGTACACATTAAGTCCTTCAGTTCCTGTCAATCTTAAACCTTCCTCCTAGGAAGTCACCTCTACATCTGTTTCCTGGAGAAGTTTTTAGGAGGAGTACCTAATGAGAAGGGTCTGACACAGTCACCTTGGTGTACCCAGCACTTGGTCTTGTCCTGGACGGTTCAAACCCAGCTGTAAGAAGGCCAGAGAGTATTCAGAAATGGACTCTCCAGTCAGATGTACCCCAAGGAAGCCAACCTTGTCTTCTCTATATTCCTTCCTGTCTCCTATACTTCTTGGCTCTCAAGTATTACCAAGAAGATTCATCTGGATCATGAAGCAGTACTTTTCACAGCCTCTTTCTTTTTATATGCCAACTATGGTGTCAGGCAACCACCAGAAGAACCAAGCAAATCATCACTACTCCTCCCTCCTCAGAGAGATGACTCCATCAGTGCCTAGGAGGTGCCAAGCTTCAGCATCAGTGCCCATACATCACCTATGCCACCTCTGAGACAGTATAAACACACCAATAGTCTATGTTTGGAGATTAAAACATAAGTTTCTCTCACCCTTCTCCCCTTTTGGCTCTCTCATTCCCATTAGAAATAGTTCATGTGCCTAGAAATGACTACTTTGACCTAAAGGCGTGCCAAGGTTTCTCTAACCAGGGCAAGAGTACACAATGTTTGCATTAATCAAACCGCTTAATTAAATAAAGGTTCCACAGGCAAGATTCAGAGTAAAACACTTAGTTCAACAGACAGAGGTTTCTGAAGTAGAAGTTACCACGTATCAGTCTCCCACCACAGAAATCACTCTTCAGTGGAAAACAAAGCTCACAACTATACCACTGGAAATATGCAACGCTTTTCAAGACCTATTCAGTACCCAGGAGGGAAGAATTTTTTTCCTCTAACTTTCCAAGTGTTGCACTTCTATTTTTGTAATTAATTTTTTTAACTTCTATATTAGGACTGTCTACATCGTAAATCTAAAGGAGGGATGGCTCCTTTAAAGCAACAAGCTTGCCCTCAGATATCAGCTTTTTAAAAAGAATGCAATTCTAAAATTCAGGGGTTTGGAACACCTTATTCTGGGAAACTAACTGGGGAGAAAGATCCATCCTGTAATCAAACAGAAAATTATTCCTCTCAATACAGATACAGAAAGAACGTCTGATGGTAAAGCTACCTATGAAATTACTGTGATTACTATCAGCTGGGGAATAAATCTATTATGCCTACAGAACATGTCCTGTTCACATGTCTGCGTACAGTAAGAGACAGGAATGCTCAGGACTATGAGGACATACCTCTTCCTCCAGTCATATTCTGTACTTAAAATTCATCAGGTAAGGGATGCAAAACTTGAACGTGGACTTTCTTTCACGACAGATCATCTTTGCCACTACCACAATTTTAGGAAGGACACAATGGGATAATATCCCCACATCCTGCAAAAAAACAGGTGCACTATGTCAGTGTTCCCCTGAGCATGACAGATAGCAGCAAGTGCCTACAAGGCACCTGGTGGGCTAACGGAGACAGAAGAATCCAGCGTCCTGTAGGTAGACTCCAGCCCTTTCGAGCTGCTTGGTAGCCCCACTAGGAGCCATCTGAAAGGCTGTTTTGATAGGGTCAGCTCTTTCCTACTGCAGCTGCATGACGGTGGAGCAATTAACAGTATTAACAGTACAAGATGGATTCAAGGTAACCCTACACTCCATGTTCATTGGACAAACTTCAGCTCAGCTCTCAGTATCACCTACCTGAGCCTAAAAGATATTTTGACCTTTCAAGTATAAGATTAGACATGAAACACTCTCCTCACAGTGTGGCTACATCCTTCACTTTGTTAGAACTACCCAAGCTCTGCAAGCTTTGTGCACAGAAAGCCTGGCACCAGTAATCTTGCTACTCCCTCTACTACTTCTCTGTTCTCCCTTAAACAAGAAACAGCTAAAGTCCTAAACCAGCTCCACTTCCCATATAAGCAGCACAGTACAGACATTTGGGATGTAGGCTCTAAAGCAGAGTTCCAAAAGTTTTGTCCATGGATGATCACAAAACAAACAAACAGAATGGCAGGTATAATAAAATTAACTGCAGTATAATACAAGAAAGTCAATTAAAACACCTCCTTTATATAGTACAGTGGCCTCATGACTTGCATATCCACGGTCCATATTTTGGGAACTGCTGTTCTAATGCATAATACAGAGAAAGGCAGTTCACAGGCTCATACTACCTAACAGAAAGTCTCAGAAATTTCACTAGGTATCAGCAGAAATGCACTGAGATAGCAAGGTATCCTGTAAGACATGAAACGCTATCATTGTCCTAGTCCTCAACACCGCACTATCCACTCTTTACACTCTATGTCACCTCTGTCAGAGAGCTACCTGACAAAGTCCACATACCGATCCAAGTTCCATAATGTCACACTGCAGTTGTTATGCAGGCTACAACACAACCACGTCACAAAAGCATGTCCAGAAACACTGAAGAAGGATCTATGAAGAGCTGGTTCTGATCACACAGGGTTAACGAGCCCACAAATGCTTTTACACATGCATGGATGTAGAGTTTCCAAGGCCAGCTCAATAGGTTAACAACCCTCACGAACGTCAGAGAAAAAGCTAATAAGCTCTCCGGAGACCAGAGCTGACTCTATGCAGTTCACTTGGATATCTCAACACCAGGCAACTAGACAGAAGTGCTGGGGGCAGCAAAGCATAAAT
>VZTL01077115.1:0-17832 GCA_013400535.1 Scopus umbretta | reverse complement strand
AGAGAGTAGAACTCTGGGCTTGTTGGCGGCTTGTAAGCAAGATGATAGTTTGTTTGACCCAACTGTTTTTGCACTTTTAGCATCAAAAATTCTGGGGATAGATGACAAGTCTAAGTTGCTTATCTTTTTAAAATCAAATTAAATGAACCAGAATATAAATGGAAAAGCAGATAAAAACAATGTACTGCTTGCAGTTTAATTTATAACAATTCTTAATTTGGAGCAATGTGCCTCCCTCATGACATCTAGAGCAGTGTTTCATGATACGAAGTTTAGCGATAGATTCCTCCCCCCGCAGCAGCACTGGCAAACTTGCTTGAGTAGGGAGTGTTCCTATTAAAATTGATAAAATTAGTAGAGACTATAGAAAGTTGGTTTCTGGGGTTGAGATTGCATAATCCTAGAGCTGTAAAATCACTGTAAAAAATATCAGCATCCTGTTTGCATCTGTCCTTCTGAATTTAAGAACAGTATGTTATAACCACAATAGAATAGTCCTGTTTGAACAATTAACCAGTACTGAATAGAACAACAGTCCTTGGTTTTATGTGCAGAACAATGGTGATTCTTGTTGTGTTCTTGATTTGTATAACTGGTCATATTCCAAAGTCTTTAGAAAGTGATTGGATTGAAGTGACTCTTTTGGAGGTAAATTTTTCTTGGTTTAGTCCTATAGGAATCCTGCTTTGCTTCTGTACTACTCTGCTTGTGGTATTCGGACAGTAGCTCCCTACAGCATTTTCCAAACACTAAGCTTGCCTGAAAAATACAATTCTTGTAACTTGCTATGGGCTTGTGACAAAAGCCTTATATTAATAGCCTTATATTAAACTTCAAAGGAGGTTAAGAATTTCTTATATTAAGGGGGAAATCCCCCCCATTTTTATGAGGGCATAAAGTGGCAGAAGGGCCATACCTGTTATTGTATACTGCACAGTGCACTGTTTGTCAAGCCTAAGCTGTGGTTTGCCTCTGGTTTTGGATGACATTAGCTAATCTTTGTTAGATGCTTCTTATATCCTATCTTTAGCCTTTTTCTTTGTAGTCTCTTTGCCACTGCGGTCTTGGTGTGACTGCCAGGACTGCTATCTGACTCTTTGTAGGTGCATGAATAGTTATTTAAGTAAGAAAAAATTCTCTTTTATTATTTGATTACGGTCCAACCTGAAGTTAAAACCACAGTGCTAAGATGAGCACACAAGACAGTATGGGCTCTAATAGTAGGTGACTGTCATATACTAAAGTAGCAATGGGAACTGGGGCTAGTTGTACTGGAAGGAAGCTAAGTGTCAAGTTGGATCATGCCTTCAGTTTTGCAGTAAGTTGAATACTTGTCTTTGTAACTATCGGTGAATCGTATCTAAATCTTGAAACTTAGGTAAGGGTGTCCCCTTCAGGAACCTTTGGATCCACTGTGTAAATGTAAAGGTGATGTAATGGATCCTGTGTCTGTGAATATTTAAAAAGAGAAGTGTTGGAACTTTGGAGGAGTGAATGAGGAAAACCATGTAGGGTGTGAACAGTACTGGAGTTTAAGAACTGCAATTTGTTGCGAAACGGAATGCTTTTTTCGCCTCAGCACCAGGTTACTCTCTTCATTTTGTGCTTCTGTTTTACTGGAGAAAGTTGGCTAGGAAACTGTATGAGAACCAGCATGACTTTAGTTAAATTAGTAAATGGTAGACTAAGAGGAAGTAATGGACGTAAACTTTTATTTAATGTGTTAGGCGCTTGATAAGGTCTTCTGTATTTTTCTCTGTGTCACTATTAATTGCAACCCAAGACCTGTAGAGCACTAATTCAATACCTTGTAGTTGGTGAAACTCTGAAAACTAAAAGGGGGAGACTGCATCACTAATAATGGATGACAGCACCTAGATCCTGTGTGTCACAGCAGGAGATGTTAATGGGGGAGAGAATCCTATAGCTCAAACCCCTCTGGAACTTGCATCTGATTTGCACTTCAAGGAGAAGCAGCCAGTCCTTGGAGGGAGATGGGAAAAGGTGTGGGGAGGACTTCTGAAACCAAGATACAGGAAAGAACAGTGAGTGCGATGAAAGGGATTGATGAAGTCTCATTAATAGAATAGGTACATGTATTGATAAAAACTGAGGAAACCTGGCACAGAACAGTAAGCCTTGCCTGTTGTCTTTGAAATGTGCAAGTCTGAGCTTGACTTCATCCGTGCTCGGCTTTAGTTAAGTAATAATCTTGTATAACTTTTTTGGGTATTTGGGCTGACATCCAGATTTGTGCATGGATAGGAGTCAGCATGGTCTCTTCAAGACCAACCTGTGTCAGGTGTACTATTCTGTCATGTCTGTCTAGTTCGTTAAACTGAGGGATGTTCTTTCTGCAAACCGCATATCTTTCACGTATTTCCTGTCTTGTGGTTAATACTGCCTACTTTGTTTCAACCAGCTTACAATACAAAGGGAACAAACTTCAGCATCCACCATCTAACTTTATTTACAATGTTTTTACTGTAAGTAGAACTAACGGCTTTTCTGCTCTGTGTGTGTGTGCATGTTGAATTGGTGTTTCAATCGGTTCTTCTGCATACTACAGCTAGAAGGTGAAAGGCCTGCATGTAAACTTTCATGTACCTCTGACTTTTTTCACCAGTTAGGCTATTAGTGTAAGGTGTGTTTACCTAAGGGCCAAAACAATGAAACATAGCATTAGTTTTGATGTGCAAGAGTAATTTTTTCAATGTGTGCATCCAGCATTGATTATCAATTTACAGAATTTGTTTCTGTGTACTTTCTTAAAATTTCTTCTTTCTACAGATCAGTTTAAAGGTGGCAAATCTGGTCTAGCACAGTCAAAGAGCTGCCTGGACCCTCAGGAATTAATAGAATTACTGAAATCCAGAGACTATGAGAGGTATGCAGATTTCATATTTTTCTTGGACCATGAGTTTGAAACTTGCAGCTTGCAAGCAGCTGTCAATAGCTCTCTTGTTTTATGAAGTGGTATGTGGATCTTCATAGTGAAAAGAATGTCCTAGGGATTCTGCTATGTGGGAAAACTGACTTCTGTGCAATACTACCTGTAACATGCTTTTATCTGTATTAAGAGGTTTTCTTCCTCAACAGGGAGGTTAAAGGATCTAAAGAAAAAGTAATCAGTGATAAAGATCTAGAGCTACTCTTGGATAGAAGTGATCTTATTGGTAAGTCAGAGTTTTAATCTGTTTTTTTTTCTTTTCTGTTCAACATAAAATTCATGTTTTGTAAGAGTCTTTATATGTAGAAATCTGCTGTAGCTTCACTTCCCTACAACTGTGTTGTACATCTGAAGAAGCACCCTTTGGTCCCTTTGACGTTTCCAATAGCATTTACTGAAGAATAAATAACAGAATTTAAAAGTATTCCAGAAGACCACATTTGTGCATAGTGTGCCCTGAACATACTGTGAATGGAAAGCATGGAGGTGTTCTGCAAAGCAGCTTTCCCTGTAAGTTGCTGTAATTGATCAAAATAGAAATTATTCTCAGAAGAGATGTATTTCAGCAAACTTGTTAAAAACCCTATTTTGATTCTATTATAATTCAAAACATAATCTAAATTTTTTTTTTTCTTGGAAAAAAAATTGAGCGTATCAGAGTTACCATGGCTTGTCAGTGGATCAAGTATTAAAAAACAATTTTTTTTTGAGGTTGTCTGCAAATTCTAGTGCTTGAGCAGGCCAAGATACTATAAAATACCTTAACTTTTCTGAGAAAGGAAAAAATTCTTGTCCAATTAATCTAAACAGTAGATTTAGTATGCTTCGTTTCCTTCAGCTTCTTTAGGAGATACAAGCCTCAAAGCATAGATGCAGGAAAAAAAAAATCAGTCATTACAGATTTTAGAAGCAAAAATGATAGCTAGCCTTAAATAAGTGTGATATATATAGTTTGAGTAAAATAACTGCCTTAGGAGAACTGTTGCTACACTTAAATATTTTTTTTTTCCTGGTTTATCTAAAGAAATTGTGTTATAAAACTGCTTATTTCAGTTAACTGACTGATAATACAGAAAATGATTCTTGATGCGCTGATAATATGGTCTAGATCTATCTTTACAAGTTCAGGCTGTGAAACAATTTGATTTCTCCTTTCAAGTTGGAGAAGGTGCTGTTTTGTGTTATTAGTGTGCATCATATTTATAATGGTTGCTTATTCTCCCCCGCTCCCCTTGGCTACACTAAGCAAAATTAGTATATTAAAATTGTCAAAAAATGTTTATACAGAGATGTTTTAGAAACTGAAATGCCTCCTCCCACCCCTGTAAGCCATAATTATTAAATTTTATATAAAGACAAAACTTTTTCATTAGCTTTATGTTCACTGGAAGGGCAACATAGTGATTAGAAGTGCTAGGAAAAGAAGATGTAGGTCTTTGAACTTTAAAGAAGAATATTGCTTAGCAGAGCTGTAATCTTCTGTGTTTCTCCTAGTAATGTCACTGAATAGGTTTAGTGTGTTCTGTTTTCTTCTCAAGAAAATGAGACTTAGTTCAGGCAGATTTTGAAACTGCTTATCTCCGTTCAGATTTAGCAAGAGGTGTTGGAATTTTTTTTTATTAAAGTACACAACTGGAAAATATTTTCAAGCACAAACTTTTAGTAGCAAACTGTTTATGAAGGAGCAAAGTGATTTTATCAAGTTGCTTGCAAAATACAAACAAAAAGACATACAATTTCTATGTCTGCAGTAGTGAGGTTGCAGACACTTTGCGTATTGTTGATCTTTGTTTTGTTTTAATCCTAGATCAAATGAAGACCTCTGAAAAAATGAAAAAGGAAAAAATGGGTGTCTTCAAGGTCCTAGAAGAGTCGTCAGATTCCAGTGCAGAATGTGTGTTTTAATGTGCAAATGTGGCCTGTAGTCTTATAGGGCAAATATGACTGACATCAGATCTTCCAGAGATGTCACACACATCCTTTATGCTGACTTTCTTTAAGGCCTTGTTCAAATCCCTTGTGTTCTTTCAGTGAATTATAACACGTTCTACAGTGTAATGCAGGTGTTAGTTTCATGTTGTAGCTTTGGTAGGCTCTCATAAAGGAGTAAGAAAATGAGCATGTTTCACATCTGCAGCTAGCTCTTGTCATCAGTGGTAAAAACTGGCAAATTTGTGTAAAGAAAAAAAAAAATCTTCCTGTGGAAGTCCTAAACTTTTTTTTTTTAATATGGTGTCAATTATGGTTTTATTTGGAAGGGAGAGAACATGTGCCTTTGTTACAGCCAATTGTGTAGCTTCTGTTTTTAACTTCTGCACGTTATTTTGATTAAATAAATGTCTGGTTTGTCCTAAAGGTGTAGGGTTTTAGCACAGCTTCTTAAGTGAAGCTTATGTTGTGTCTATTAATTCACTCTTTCCCTACTCATTTAGCACATTAGCCAATCTCACACATTTTAAAAAACAAACAAACAAAAACAACAAAAAACCCCACCACCAAACAAAAAAACAACCCCACAAGGAGAAATGGGCCACTTGAATGAGCCCCAAAAAACCAGACACTGCAGCCATTGGCTGGCTTGTCAGCTTGCACAGCTGAGGTGCCTCTGTTTGAAGCACGAAGAGGGAGCTAAGTAAGGGTACTGGAAGGGGAGAGTGCAGAATGTCTCCAGGGGGTGTGGATGACTGAGGAGTACTTTCTGGGAAGGGAGGGTTGAGACTGCAGTGGGGCAGAAAAGACAGGTGAAGGATATTGCTTGCATATGCAGCCTCTAAGAGCCAGCTGTAAGCAGTGGTTTTCAACTTCAGTGTCAGGTAGCTTCTACACTCTCAGTTCTGGTTTGTGAAAATGTCATCTAGGTGTAATTAGAAGCTGCAGTCATGGAATTGCAGCTTGGAGCTGTCACAGTTGCGGTTGTGCTAGTTATGCCAGGGCATAGGTAACATGGAATAAAATATCAGACTTCAGAAACTAGTTTCCAGTCACTATATGATCATTCTTACTCTCTATGGAGAGTGATTTGTTAGCCTGATTTAGAGAAAGTTATATTAGTGACAGATGTTTATCCTTATCTCTTTAGGGGAACAAATAAATCTGTTAATGAGTAGGCTGGCTTTGACCTTTGCCTCTTGAAAGCCCTGTCTTGTTTCTAACTGCTGAAGACAGAAGTTTCTGAGTTTTCTGCTCAGTTACTTATTAGCCTGAATAATGCAAAGTCCAACATGTGCTGTCTCCATGTGTTACTTATATTTGCTGAGTTACTCTGCTAGTCTGCTTTATGCATTGTTTTATGCTAGCGAAGACCTACTACAAGATTTAAGAGTAAATGAAGTATCTAAATGGAATAATTATAAAAGTTTTAATAATAACTGACATAACTGCTTCCAAACAGGCTTACCGACCTTTTGAAGACTGATTTACCCTGCTCAACCTGCACAGCTACCTGAATGTCACTGCAGGGCAATATGGTGGAAAATAAAAAAGAACAAGAGTTTCTATCCCATAGCCAGCACAGCTAGGATTTAATAATTGCTGCCTTCCTAAAAATGCATAAATTAGCTAATGGGAGCATCAGTGAAAGATGGTCACTCTTTAGCGACGGTGTGGAGCTTGATTTAGAGACTGCAGAGCTGTGGCTGGTTGTCTAGCCCACCTTCAAACAGCGAAAGCAATGCACGTTTTTTGCTTGCTGCCAGAGAAGAGCCCATCTCTCTGCCCACTGTTTTGTGGGGTTTGGTGGTTTGTTTGTCTTTTGGTTTTTTTCCCCTATCCCAAAGTACTGTGAATGTCATTGATCAAAGCAAGTACAGTACCTTGGTGTGACCTTGCATTTCTTATTCCTGCAGCCAAGAGTAATGTTCACACTTGCTATCCACCTAAGCTGTGAAGGGGCAGTCCAGCATTTGGGCACCTAATGCCTACAGGCAAAGTCTGGGGCATGCTGCAAGGGGTGCTGGTGTTTTGGAAAGCAGTCTTCCTTTCTATGGATGGGGGGAGATCTGCAAGTAAATGCGTTAATGACAATGTGAAGATGCTTGGGGGGGGCGGGCTGACTGGTACTAACGGTTTTAAATTGTTCTGGGTGAAGTAACGTCCCCTTGATTCTACATTAGAGGGGGGGAATATTTCAGCAGATACAAGACAAATTCCTGAAGCATAGATTTGTCCTGGTGACTTGCAAGCGGTGCTCCTGGCCCGTGCTGTGTCCAGATACACTCATGTGTTCTTCCTGTTGGTGGTGTCTGCAAATGTTTTGAGTTGAGACCAAATGCACGGACAGAAAGATGGGGTCTCAGCTTGTTTGTGTGTTGCTACTCTGTGTCAAATAGAGGGGTTTTCTTGGGGGGGTTTGCGTTGTTTGGGGTTTTTGGTTTTGTCTTTGTTTTTTTTAAATCTGGCAAGCAGCTCATATTCTTAGCCCGGGAGGGCTGGGGAGAGAGGCTGCTGATGGTTTTTCCAGGTGATGACAAGGAAATGTGTGGTAAACTTATCTCGCATGTTAGAATCTATTTAATGGCATTTCACCAGCACTTGGATGCACTCTGCACATACCATCATTCAGGTATTTTTACTTACCTGCCTAGCAAAGGTGATGTTTGAGCTGCCAGGACCCCACCCTGACAACAACCTGGGCTCACAGGATTGCCATAAGCAAATGAAAATGTGGGAGCTGGAGCAGCTGGCCATGCTGCTCCGTGCTGTTGGGCTTGGGGGAGGGTGGTGGGGGTGTGGGGTGGGAGGGGGAGACCATGAGAGATCTGTCTTGGTGATGCTGTTAGTTTGGGGTTTTTTAACCCTTTTATATCTGCTTTATCTCCTGGGGGGCAGCTCTGTCGAGTCACTGCCAGCAGCAGAGTTTTTTTAACTGTGTAAACAGTTTAAAAAAATAGTGATTCATGTTCTCAGCTCGGAGGGGAGAAGCACTGCTCCGTCCCAGGCAGGACCTCTCCAGCCTGCTGTGGCCCAGGGCTGATGTGCTCACGGCTTTCCACGCTGTGGCTGAGGCAGCAGGGAGCAGCAGCTGGGCACGGAGAAATGGGAGATGTGGCGGTGGCAGGGAGAGGCCACAACCAGAAACCCAAGTAATCTGGATTAAAAATGGCAGCTTGTGCTTTGTGCTGTGCCGCACACCTGTGCGAGACGGTCCCTCTTTGGCAGCGTGCTAGCTGACACAGCAACTGCCTGGCGCTCTTCAGGTAGGAACCTTTTACGGGATCTTACATTATTGTTAACTTCTGGAGCAGGCGGCTCACTGTGGTTGCAGGCCTGACCCGACTTAACCTATTTTGTTATTGTTGACAAACTCCAGATGCCAACTGTTAAACTCCAGAGGAATTTGAAAAGTCAGACTACAGTGAACACTGCAGTTGCCAAATATTTAGTCCTGCGTCGTAAAAAATGAATACATTTCCTTTTTTCAGCGAGCTACAGCAGAGAGCGATCAAAGTCCACCCCAGGTAATGAATGTGAATTGCCGGGCTAGCCTGTTCCCATAGCAGTAAATGGGATCAACACTGATAACTGCATTAGACACCTACACCTCCAGAGCGCTCCCACAAACCTTTTGCAGTTCCCGACTCCCACATCAAGTCCTGCACAATCAGTGTTTTCCCAGCAGTGCTGCCAGCCTTCGCTGCACGCAGCCCTGGACAAAGCGGGGCTTGTCGTCTGTTTGCAGCGCGGGGTGGGGAGGGCAGGGGAAATGCCAGGCACGGTTCAGGCTCTTCCGTCCTGACCCCCTGACGCAAGAGCAAGCTCGTGAGGTTATCTGGAATGAGCCACTTTTTCCTGGTGGACGTCTGCACAGTATGAAAACATTTGGTGACGGCACAGGCTGGAGAGCTCAGCCCACGCGCTGGCCTTGGGACGCAGCACAGCAGATGGCCCCAGCGGCCCGGCATTTTCTTCCTGCAAGGCAAGCAGGCAGCGATGGGTCGGGGTTGGGGGCAGCCAGGAGCCCCCAGCCTGCCACCAAAGCAGGCAGCAAGGTGTGTGCAGTGCTGGGAGCAGCCACGGTCCCATGCCATGGCAGGGCCTGAGCACCGATCTGAGCTGCAGCCAGAGGAAGCTGTTCCTACAGGTTTACTCCTTCAGCCCTGTGCGTCTGTGCTCTCCACTGCTGCGCTGGCTTTTTGTGTAGCGTGGAGAGCCGTTCCCCCAGGGAACTATGCTGCGGGGGAGAAAGAATTAACTCCCCTTAGCAGCAGTGAGGGGAGATGTCACCCCAGCAGGCCAAAAAAATAAACCCACTCTCACCTTGAGAAATAAAGCTGCTTGTGTTAGTATCTGGTGTTTGTGCAAGTGTGTGTGCAAGCATGTGCCAGCAGCATGGCAAAGCCAGGCTTTTCCCAGGAATGAGCCAGATGAGGTATTTGCTGGTTGGTCTATGCCATTCTTGCTTGCTTGCCACTGCCCATAGGAACCTGAGGGGATGAGCTAAATTTAGCTAGGTTGGTGATTTAGTCCCCTCTCCAACCTCCCAAAAAGCTGTACAGTTGATCTAGACAGTGGGAGGCTTACAATCTTGGTGACAAGTCAGCTTTACCTCAGATGAGGATTGGNGGAAAGCAGTCTTCCTTTCTATGGATGGGGGGAGATCTGCAAGTAAATGCGTTAATGACAATGTGAAGATGCTTGGGGGGGGCGGGCTGACTGGTACTAACGGTTTTAAATTGTTCTGGGTGAAGTAACGTCCCCTTGATTCTACATTAGAGGGGGGGAATATTTCAGCAGATACAAGACAAATTCCTGAAGCATAGATTTGTCCTGGTGACTTGCAAGCGGTGCTCCTGGCCCGTGCTGTGTCCAGATACACTCATGTGTTCTTCCTGTTGGTGGTGTCTGCAAATGTTTTGAGTTGAGACCAAATGCACGGACAGAAAGATGGGGTCTCAGCTTGTTTGTGTGTTGCTACTCTGTGTCAAATAGAGGGGTTTTCTTGGGGGGGTTTGCGTTGTTTGGGGTTTTTGGTTTTGTCTTTGTTTTTTTTAAATCTGGCAAGCAGCTCATATTCTTAGCCCGGGAGGGCTGGGGAGAGAGGCTGCTGATGGTTTTTCCAGGTGATGACAAGGAAATGTGTGGTAAACTTATCTCGCATGTTAGAATCTATTTAATGGCATTTCACCAGCACTTGGATGCACTCTGCACATACCATCATTCAGGTATTTTTACTTACCTGCCTAGCAAAGGTGATGTTTGAGCTGCCAGGACCCCACCCTGACAACAACCTGGGCTCACAGGATTGCCATAAGCAAATGAAAATGTGGGAGCTGGAGCAGCTGGCCATGCTGCTCCGTGCTGTTGGGCTTGGGGGAGGGTGGTGGGGGTGTGGGGTGNTAGGAACCTTTTACGGGATCTTACATTATTGTTAACTTCTGGAGCAGGCGGCTCACTGTGGTTGCAGGCCTGACCCGACTTAACCTATTTTGTTATTGTTGACAAACTCCAGATGCCAACTGTTAAACTCCAGAGGAATTTGAAAAGTCAGACTACAGTGAACACTGCAGTTGCCAAATATTTAGTCCTGCGTCGTAAAAAATGAATACATTTCCTTTTTTCAGCGAGCTACAGCAGAGAGCGATCAAAGTCCACCCCAGGTAATGAATGTGAATTGCCGGGCTAGCCTGTTCCCATAGCAGTAAATGGGATCAACACTGATAACTGCATTAGACACCTACACCTCCAGAGCGCTCCCACAAACCTTTTGCAGTTCCCGACTCCCACATCAAGTCCTGCACAATCAGTGTTTTCCCAGCAGTGCTGCCAGCCTTCGCTGCACGCAGCCCTGGACAAAGCGGGGCTTGTCGTCTGTTTGCAGCGCGGGGTGGGGAGGGCAGGGGAAATGCCAGGCACGGTTCAGGCTCTTCCGTCCTGACCCCCTGACGCAAGAGCAAGCTCGTGAGGTTATCTGGAATGAGCCACTTTTTCCTGGTGGACGTCTGCACAGTATGAAAACATTTGGTGACGGCACAGGCTGGAGAGCTCAGCCCACGCGCTGGCCTTGGGACGCAGCACAGCAGATGGCCCCAGCGGCCCGGCATTTTCTTCCTGCAAGGCAAGCAGGCAGCGATGGGTCGGGGTTGGGGGCAGCCAGGAGCCCCCAGCCTGCCACCAAAGCAGGCAGCAAGGTGTGTGCAGTGCTGGGAGCAGCCACGGTCCCATGCCATGGCAGGGCCTGAGCACCGATCTGAGCTGCAGCCAGAGGAAGCTGTTCCTACAGGTTTACTCCTTCAGCCCTGTGCGTCTGTGCTCTCCACTGCTGCGCTGGCTTTTTGTGTAGCGTGGAGAGCCGTTCCCCCAGGGAACTATGCTGCGGGGGAGAAAGAATTAACTCCCCTTAGCAGCAGTGAGGGGAGATGTCACCCCAGCAGGCCAAAAAAATAAACCCACTCTCACCTTGAGAAATAAAGCTGCTTGTGTTAGTATCTGGTGTTTGTGCAAGTGTGTGTGCAAGCATGTGCCAGCAGCATGGCAAAGCCAGGCTTTTCCCAGGAATGAGCCAGATGAGGTATTTGCTGGTTGGTCTATGCCATTCTTGCTTGCTTGCCACTGCCCATAGGAACCTGAGGGGATGAGCTAAATTTAGCTAGGTTGGTGATTTAGTCCCCTCTCCAACCTCCCAAAAAGCTGTACAGTTGATCTAGACAGTGGGAGGCTTACAATCTTGGTGACAAGTCAGCTTTACCTCAGATGAGGATTGGGTTTTGGGTTGGGTTTTGTGGTGGTTTTTTTGGTTTTGTTTTGTTTTGCAAGACAAGTTGTGCTGTGATGCGATTCATCACGAAGGTGAGGAAACACAGGACATTGCTGAAGATGGCCAGAACTTTCCAGGACAGGGCCAGGGCCCCGTGTCCATGGCTGTTGCAGATGCACCCACTAACCCCAGGGTGGAGGTGGCCCTGTGCCTGCCAGAGAAGGCCTCTGTGGCTACAANTTTTGGTTTTGTTTTGTTTTGCAAGACAAGTTGTGCTGTGATGCGATTCATCACGAAGGTGAGGAAACACAGGACATTGCTGAAGATGGCCAGAACTTTCCAGGACAGGGCCAGGGCCCCGTGTCCATGGCTGTTGCAGATGCACCCACTAACCCCAGGGTGGAGGTGGCCCTGTGCCTGCCAGAGAAGGCCTCTGTGGCTACAAACCCTTCTGTTTTCAACCTCTGGCTGTTTGTTCTAAAGCAAAGATGACACTACGTTTTAGAAAGCATTTATTTTTACACCAAAAGACCAGCCAGCATCGCATTCTGAGGTGCAAGCAGAGAAGTAACTTCACCGCAGCCCGTGTCTTTGTTCTGTGTGGGCAGAGGCACCACCAGCCCCTCATCCAGTGCACCCAGGGCATGTGCACCCCCATCAACCCCAAAGGCACCCTCCACCAGCCACGTGTGGCTGGCAGCTATACGGGGCCTTGCACAGGGGACTGTCCCAAATGTCTGCACACAGAAACAACTGTGGCCGTAGGGTTTGCCCTGGGTTGGACGAGGGGATGTGTGGTGGCGAGATCCCCACCCTCACCAGCCTGCACCCAGCCCTGAGCCTGCAATGTGGGGGGGTGGGGGGTGGGGGTGGGGACACAGCGCTGGCACAGAATGGACAGACAGAACAGGGACTACAGCCACTCAAACTGTCCCCTCTTTGCTCCAGGACTCCTGGTTTCCAGCAAGCATCAAGTGGACATCTTTTCATAGAGCTCAGTTTGTGACTATGGGGAACAGAGGAGCACCTGGGTGATGCAGTAGCGGCAAGCATTGAAGTGCCTGGTCCAACCCTCATGAAGCAGTGCCGGACGCAGAGGAGGCAGCTCTCGGCTGCCTTGCAGTGGGGAAAGGCCACCAGTGCCAGCTACGGTCTGTGGCTTGGCTGTGCCCACCTGGCCCTTGCTGGATGCCAGCAGGCAGCTGCTAACAGCAGCTGGGCAGCATGCAAGACCACTTTGACTCAATTTTGACATTGCCTCCTGCTGTTCTCCAGGGTGCCATGCACTGGGCACCTCTTCGGCTGCCCCGGGAACCCCAGTCCAATGCACAGGGATACCAGGAGAAAGCAGACACATCTGCCTTGTGGACTCGCCCCATTTATTGAATGCAAACAGAAGGCAAATAACTGAGACACAGAAGAGCTGTAATCTGATTTTGGCCTCTGATTTTGCTGTGCAATTGACAGCACAAAGGAGGGAAAAAAAATTCTGTGTATTAAAAAAAACCAAACCAACCATCCAGTGAAAGAAGCGATGAAAAGAATGTTGAACAATTAGTGACATCTCATGTGAACAGATGGAGAATTAATAATGGCAAGGAAATCAAAGCCATGCCTAGCATTCCTTATTGCAAACAAGATTCAGCGGGGGGGCAGGGACAATGCTTTCCAAAGAAAAGCAGCAGAAGAGAAACCATCCACACTGGTTTTATGAGCAGCTCGGTTTACTTTGGGAAGACAGTGACCACCTCATAGCCTTCTGGGGGAATCACCCGCTCCCGGGCATGCTTCTCGCAGTAGATTTGGTCTTCCACAAAGAAATGTCCTTTCTGCTTGAGGTTGGTGCCACAGTCGCTGCACACGTAGCACTCAGGGTGACGCTGCTTGTCCCGGATCTTCACAAACACCCCTCTGGGAAAGGAACCAGCACCTCTCAGTGCCAGGCACTCACCACTACCTCCCTCATTCCCAGCCACCTCCCACCCAGCCCAGACCCACGCCAGCGCTGAAGGTGGACAAGTTTCTCTTGCTCCTGAGAAGTCAATGTATAGGCCATACCTCTGATCAGGCAGATGATAACAGCATTTTTAGAGCCCAACATGTCCAGCATGAGAGCCCATCTCTAGAAGGTGTTTCCTAGCATTTGCCTGCTTAATTTTCAAAGGGACGGTCCTATCACCTGTGGTGGCAAGAATCACAGTGATGGCATCTTTAGATGACGGCTGAAGACAGTGCCAAACAGCTTTCAAATGCCCAGGATCAAATGACAGGCATCAGCTTGACCATCTGGGGGAGCAAAATCCGGGTCCAAAACAACTGGATTGCAGAACAAATCCAGAAATGACTGCCACCACCAACTGCGGGGGTTGAAGGCTGCACAGCCAGCCACTGACCTTTTGCTAGTGATGGACATGCCACGTATGTATGGGAGAAGCACAGAGACCAGATCCTGGCTCCAATCTCAGATGCTGCTTCTCGGGAGCTGCAGTGAATGGATCCAGCCAAATGTGGGTCAGCTCTTACTGGAAAACTTCATAGCTTAACCCAGCACATAAGAAAACTACATAACAACTTGTTAACTACCACCAGCAGCAACACAACCATTTGCCGGGAGTAGCATTTTGTTCCAGCAACCATCTACATTTTCCATAATTCATTAGCTTTTAGTGCTATTCATAGCCTTGTGCTTTCTCTCCAGATCTACCCAGCTGGTAGAATAATTGTAGGGTTTGTCTCCGATTCATATTTTACAGGCTATGGCTTGCCTCTGAAATGACTCTGCTGGTCCTTGGCGCTCCAGGCATGCCAGGACCATGCCATCACAGTGCAGTTGGTCTCAGTAACAATCTGATAGCTTGTGGTGGGAGCATGGGAGAAATCTGAATTCTTCGATGACAAAGCAGGTCAACTACCAGCACTTGACTGCTGGAGTCAACTGTTAAGCTAAGGGGGTTGTAGGGAAGACTTTGTGGCTGAGAAACGGAACAGTGAATCAAAGATATGGGTTGGGTCCCTTGTGGTGTTACACTTACGGTACAGCAGCTCTGTATGGAACCCATTCCCCTGCTCTGCTGGAAGTCAGACGCACTCAAAGACAACAAAAATTATGTCTGCGTAGACACAGCACAGATGTGTGGTCTTACAACAGAGTGGGGAGCAGAATGCAGCTCTTCCAGTCCACACTGCCTCTGACCACCAGGGCAAGTCCCCACTCCATGGCTGGGAGTGCCAAGACATGAAAATCATTAAATACACATGCCCTGAATGGAAAGGCCATTTAGTTTCTGGGTGCTGTAAACAGATTTCAGGTAGGAAGCAAAACACTGCAGCAACAACCTTCTTGAGGTTTGTCTCACAAGGATTTGCTTTGCTTTCTACTGATATGGATCTGTAGAGGGAAACCCAGCTCCTGCCTCACTGCAGGGAACTGCAAAGCTAGTATTATCAAGGCTGGTGAGAATAAACGTGCCTTGAGCCAGCTCCTGCATGCACTGGACGCGGGTAGGTGAAGTGTTTCGTGTGCAGTGCCTCAGCCCCTCGCACAGGCATGGGATGCTCAGCCACGGCCTGCAACCCCAGGGAGAGGCTTACTTACACAATGCCAGATCCACACTTCTCGCACATGGGCAGCTTCTGGGCATTCCCAATCGATGATGCCACCTTTGTGGTGGGGGCTTTGACGCTCCTAAATCCAGACGGCTTGGTAGGGTCTCCTGGGGGTGGAAGGAGAGTGCTTCAGAGCATGTGAGATGCGTGGCTCTAGGCTATTCCTCCCAAGCAGATGCTCTGCTAGGGAGCGGTGATGCTCTTTAACCCCAGCTCTGAAGCAGGGATTCATGCATGGGAAGGGGTCAGGGATTTAGGTGTCTGTGGAGAGGAGGGAGAGAAGGAAGGGACACAGCTGAACCTGGCCCTGGAAAACCAAGGGCCTGAGACTGTGGGCAGCCAGATGAGATGATACTGCCTCTTCTCATCTTAAAAGCCTGTCAGACTTTAGCTGATGTGTCTTGCATGCACAGATGCACAAAGCAAAGCAAAGCCTCAGCCCTAGCCTTGGCAGCATCATAGTCTGCTGGTTGTGTCCTGATCACACACACAGGGTCAAGCTGATTGCCAAATCTGTTTGGAAGAGGAGGTTGGTGTCCTAGCAGACCAGGGAGGACTGTCGAAGTCCTTTTCTAGTCTGGTGTACAGTGGGGCTGGCTCCCCCAAGACTCCTGGAAGAGTTGGTTAACAAACTCCTTGTTGTGGCAGAGCCCTGGGACACTGGGGATAACCTTGTGCTCTCCTGCTGCTGCATAGCATGCTCCAGGAATGGTATCTCCCTAGTGCAACCTCTCCGGGGCAGGGATGTCCTGCAGGTCCTTCACAGGAGACATCTGCTGACCTGGATGCCTACAACAGCAGTGGATCCTAGATGCAGGATACAAGGCAAGCCTTTAAGTATCTGCAGTGAAAAAGGAGCCTCTTACCAAATGACACCATTGATGTGACTAGTCTTATCTATATGACTTTTGCAAGAGGTTCAATACACCCTGCAAGGGAAGGAAGGCTGCAGGGTCTCCCACATTTCACCAGAAACAGAGGGGGTCGATGGGCAGACCCATGCCACCGCAGGGAGGTGGGGGATGGGAGGGATGCTGATTAAACCCATCTGACTTGTGTCAAGCCAAGAGTACACTGCACCAGTTGTTCCTAGTGTAAGCGAAGGACAAACTCTCCAAAGGAAGGCACACCCCAGTGACCAGCAAGGTCAGGCACATGTCACAGTCCGGGGCAACACCACTGACAGAAGAGCTGAGGGGAAAAGCTGGGAAACTGCCCGCTGCACTCCGGGTCACCCAGCCGAGCAGCGAGCCCGAGTGCCACCGCTCACCCGTGGGGTGGGTGACACTGCACTGCTTTGCCTCTGGGGCAGCCTTCGGCTGAGAGGTTTGCACCCAGCTCCATGCAGAGATACTGGTCCAAGAGATGCAAGTTCCCTAATGCGGACAACAGCCCGTGCACCTTCCAAACACAGCAGGAAGCACCTGGGGCAGAGTTACTGCAAGTGACCCTTGCTGGGTAGGAAGCAGCAGCAGCAGCCACATTTTCAGGCTCTTCCCTATCACCTCTGCTCATTCCCTCTCCCTCAAACAGCACTTTGCTCACATCAACACTGACAGCATGTTTTTAAATCTCTCTAAAGGAATCAGCTTAATCAAATACCCACAGGAAACAACCTGTTCTGCCCTGCAAAACACACTCCACCTAAGAGTGCAGAGTCAGGTCTAAACACAGACCAGCTGTGGTGCTTCCAGACACCAGCACCCACACACAGCCTCCCGTGTCCGGGGCCAGGTTCTCAGCTGGTGTAAGTCAGCAGAACCAATACAGTCAGCGATACCCCGACGGACTTGTCCCAGCTGAGGAGACAGGTCCCTGCTGCTACTCACAAGCCATCGCCTGAAGACAGGCTCGGAGAATCAGCCAAAAAAAGTGCTATTTATCTGCTTTTTATCACCACGGACATGATCTGACTCAGCAGCAGTGGTCTTTCAGCCCAGCCGAGTGGCGGCAGGCAGGGGCACTGTTTCCTCAGGGACAGACATTCCTTTGGGGCTGCGTAACCTCCTGGCCCTGCTCCACATGGGTGATTATCAGCTCACTGTGGTGCAATGCCAAAGCCTATCCTGGCCTGTAATTGGGCAGGCAAATGTTGTGCCAGAGAATCCCAATAATGCTGCAAATCTTCAAAGAAAGATAAAATAGAAAGGCTTTTGCTTCTTATCTTCAGCAGGATTACTATGCACAGGGGAGGACCTTGGATGCGTGAGAAGTCCCTGCTACTGCAGTCCCTTCCATGCAGGAGCTCAACCCTGAAGGGCAAGTTGCAAACACTCAATATTTAAAAGATGCTTTCAGGTAGGTATCTTAATAGCATATTAAAGACTCCAAGATCTTGGTTTCTTTCTTCCTATTGTTTCCTTACTTCCTTCATTTTGCTCTTCCCTCACAGATCCCTCAGACCTACCAGCACTTGGCTGATCTGTTTCCCTTTGCAGCAAATATCTCACCACCAGGCTTTTGTTGGATGAAATTGAACGTTCCACTGCCAAGCTAATAACACAAAAGACAAAGTCTCAACTAGCCTAAGGAAAAAAAAGTAATTCTTGGAATTCTTTTCCTTTTTTTTTGTTTATTTTATTTT
>VZTL01077110.1:0-17066 GCA_013400535.1 Scopus umbretta | reverse complement strand
TAATCTAAGTCAAGGATTTGAGACATGCTGTAGTCTGTTAGACATGTTCTGTTGCTCTCCAGGTAGGCCCAAATTGTAGATAGGGACTGTTCCACGGTATCATAAGAAACTTTCTTCCCCGCCCCCAGTTCTCTCTCTGGGTTCCTGTAGGATCTGGGCTTTGTGCTGCCTGTTCCTGTGAAGCCTAGGCAGCAGAGATGAGACTGCCTGGTGCATGTNTGTTCCAGATGGGATCTACCCGAAAACAGCACCAGGACTTGTCCAAACAAGGAGGAGTGAGATATGACAATAGCAGAGAGCTTGCAAAAAGGGAAGATAAAAAGAAATGGCTTTGAGTTGGGAGCCTGTGTGTGGAAGTAGAGAAATGAGACCAGTTGGGCCAGGAACAAGGGATTGAATGGTCTTCTCAAGTCCTGAAAACTAGCTGAAGGTTGCAGAAAAGATGGAAAGACAAGTCTGAGCTGTGTGGCAATGCTGGGCTACTACAGGCAATCTTAATTCTTCTGTTGAATAAGGGGTAGAAGGAGGGCTGTACGCTTCACAATATTCCAGTGTAATATATTATGTGAATTTTTATCTTTCATGTCAAACCACTAAATGGTTTGGGCTTTAAAGGACATAGTTTTTCTCTGTGTCAGGAACAGCAGAGTTTTCTTATCATGGGGAAAGTTTATATGTGCAGTCTGGCTAAGACAGAGCTTTCCTTTTATAGGCTGTGAAGCAAATTGCATGACACTGTGCCATCACAGACTGCAAGTGTAACCACAACTGTATGCTCACAAACTACATATACCTTCTCTTTTTTTTAAAAATGGAAATAAAATTTATTTCCTCCATGGGGAGAGAGAATATCACATGCAGGGGAAGCTTACCATCCATTACAGTGCTTTTTTGGAAAGTGATCCAGTGCTGTGGGAATAAAGGTTTTAGAATTAAATAAACTAATTTGGAAGAATGAACCTGATTATATGATTGACATTATTTCATGTATAAGCGTAGATTTATATGAGAGGAAAAAAAAGAAAAGAGTGTGCTACATTGTTTGCATAGTTCATGGAAAAAATTTCAGTATTTTTCCTCAGAGTTGCAGACAGAATTTACTGGTGCAGAAAGTTAAAAATCTCACTTCTGAAATTTTTAAGTTCATGATTCTTGTCTACAAAGATAGAATATTTTAGAGAATCTTGCTGTAGAGGATAAGCAGTGCTCACTTCAGCATTCAACTTTATCTTTTGTATTTGAAATATCAGTTTCTGTTACTCTCATCTTTTTAAATTTTTTTTATTGAATGGGGTGTCTTACATAAAAGCCATCAGAAGCTCTCTGGGTTTGCATTAGCATATAATATTTATATGTGCTTTATTAATTTCCTTTCAAAAGTTTAGAGCAATGGAGCTCTTCTGGAGTTTACATAATGGGTAATATGATAATGACTAAGACAGAAGTTTCATTATGGGTAGAAAACTAGGATATGTTTCAAGGCTTTTGGAAATATCTACAATACGTTTCACCTTCAGTTTCAGATGGCAGCAATGTTATTGGAACTGAAGAGAACAGTTTTGACCGCAGCTATGTGAAAAAGAAATTGGAACATGGGCTTTCACGAATATGGCAGGTATGTATTTTGATTTTTTTCCCTAAATATTTATCGCCACACATCCACCCTACCCTCTCCCTCCAGTATTAATTACAGCTATATTTATACTGATCTTCTTAAAGAAATCTCTCCAGGGACTTTTTTTAAGTGATTTGTTTTTAAGTGAATATATCAAAACCATGGAAATATGATTTCCGTGACTCAGTTACTACTCGGTCTCTATACTTACAACCTCAGTCAAGATACCAGAACATAGTAACATGACTTTTAGCCTGATTCCACTTCTTCCAACCTGTGTGCTGCCCCACAGTCTATTTTCTTCTCATGTGCTTTTCTCTGTTAGCCCAGTCATATTGCTTTATGTTTCTGGTATAACCATAACTACGGAGAACCTGAAGTCTTTGTGAACCTGCCTCGTTTTACAGTATTCCTGGTCTGACTGCTGGATCAGTTTGATGTGCAGTAAGACCCTAAATGTATGATGAAAAAGCTGTAAACCTTTTACATGGCTGAACTGTAATCCAGAGCTCTGTTTTTGCAGTGAGAGTAAAGCATCTAGGATTGACCTTGTGTTAATAGAGTGTTAAAGAAACTGATTATAATATTATTTTAGAAAGTAGATGAGAAGCCATTCATTTTACAGAAAATGGAGTTCTACTTTAACTCTCAAAAAGAAGTTATAATTGCAAACAAACCAAAAAGTGCTAATGAACTCATAGTGCTCAGGCATCTGAGCCTTCACCTTTTTGTCTTTAGTGTATTAAGTATAGAAAAACTTGTTTGTGTTTTATAGGATGTTCAACTGAAAGTGAAAACATATCTTCTGGGAACAGATCTGTCTAACTTCAAATATGACGACTTCATATTTGTACTTGATGTTACCAGCAGGTACACTGATGTAGTCATAAGACCACTTAATACATGTACACAAACTTGAACTCTGATAAGGCAGCACAGTTAATTAAGGCTGATATTTACATTCTGATGCCAACTTTGTTCCTATCTACTGATAGTTTGAAGAGCACTTCTTTACGTGGGAGTTTATGAGGATATACTTGGGAGAGGTAGCATAAATTGCTTTGCTGCCTAAGTAGTGCTTAAGTGCGATATGATTTCAGTATTGTCCACTTTTAAGATTTCAGATGTGCAGATCTGACAATTTTGATGTTTCTAAAAGCTTTTAAAGGGACTCTTGGTCAAGAGTAGTAAAATACTGTGGTACTGCTATCCTGTATGGTATTATATCCTTCTGTTTTGATAATAAAATGATGGCTTCAGACTGTGAGCTGTACAGCTTGCCCTGCATAATGGGATCTCAAAAAGACATTTATTTTACTTATGGCTCGTTGTCTCTATGTGTGTGGGACATTATGATAGGATTTGGAGGGAAATGACACATGGACTTCTGTGGAATGAGTGAAGTGTTTGCAACTTAACATTGGTGCTCTGCTTTTATGGAGATATGTGTATGCTTATGGTAAAGCTTGAGGCTTGTAATTCAGGTTGGAACAGCAGTATTAATAAATCAATAAATATTTCTAAACCTTGTTTGATTGTTATAGGCTGATGCAAGTTGGAGAAGAATTTTGTGGCAGTAAGTCTGAAGTTTTGCAAGAATCTATCAGAAAACAAAGTGTTAACTATTTCAAAACATACCACAGGTGAGACTACTATATGTGCAGTGGATGAATCTAATGTAATTTATTTTTATTTGGTTTTGTTTTGTTTGGTAAATGCTTTCCAAAGGAATTCCACTGCGTAATGTTCCTGCATTGAGGTTGACAAATAGTGGAATATGTTTCATGATGAGAACAGGGCTCTGAACCCTGTAGAAAGGGAGAGGGTGGAGAAGTCTTTGCTTCCACTATGGTTGTGGAAAACTCTAGTTCTGCAGCAGGCAAGCCACATAAAGATGGAAAACTTCTTATGTAGAATTTCAGTAGTTTTTTCAGGCATCCTCTTAAGCTGTCTCCTGTGATCCTAAGGATGAATGCCTCTGAAGTCCATACTTCCTAGCAAAATTGTTACTTTTTTTCTGTGCCGTTACATAAAAAAAGCTGATTGTGTGTGGCTATAAAATGTTTTTTCTGATATGCAATTTTGGCTTATAACGAATGAGGTGTTTAGAACTGAGTCCATACTTTTGAGTCATATTTTCATAGTTTTTTCATTGGCAGTATCTAATCATGTTTTAGCCAACTCTACTGTCATACCTGAGGCCTGTCATATGTGCTGTCATGTGCAGGCAGTCTCTGGCCTCAGATATGATACATGGCTATGACAGCTTCAGGACTTGTCTGTCTGTTTTAATTGTCTTGATTTCCCAAATTTCTTTCTGGGTATAAAAAGCTAGGAAGATATGAGAAATACAGCATTCCTTGCTTTAAGAAACTCTTATCCAGTCTTGATCTGTTGTCCTCTGTTGTATGGGAGCTGTTATACAACTAACACATGCAAACCCATTTGCCTGACTTTTTGCCTGAAATCCATAAAGTATGAAAATTATGACAGGAGAATATGAGACAGTGTCTAAATTTGGAAGCTGAGAACGTGGTTTGGAATTTCTTCCAGCGTTCATAGTTTGTAGCTAAGATTTCTTTCTGGACATTTGATGAAGACCTCAGTTCTAGTTGTCTGAAAAGCTTGAGCCTTATAATCAGATGCACATTATGTCTTGTCAGGAGATGAGTTGATTAAGATGCCGTGCCACTTATCTTTGTTTCTTGAAAGCCTTTCTGAACGCTGAACTGAATTTCGTGAATTGATTTGGAAACTGAGCTTGCAGCTCTAGATTCAGAAGAGCTGTTTCGGTCTACGTAACTGTCTTTTACTGCACTGGCTTACCACATAATACGTTATTTGGTTAAGTAAATACTGAATTGACCGTTATGGTTTTGCATGTGTTTAAAGGACCTGTTAACAGCTTAGGGAATCGGAGACTAATTTGCTGAGTTATCTTTGAGTAAAATAAACGTTAAGGAACATTGATGGAATATATATAGAAATAATCATTTTTGGGAAATTACTTGTGGTTTTTATTAAGGTAAGGTTTCTTGCAATTCTTGTGAAAATAAAAGGAAATACTTATTTGATGGGACTGAAATTATGTGAATCTTTTAATACTTTTTACATGTTTTATGCTGTGTGGGTATTGTGAAGATTAATTGGCTGATGTTTTCATCCTCAGAAGGAAAATATAAAAAAATTTCTCTCCCAGCTATATCCCTCAGGTTGATTTATATAAAAGCTTTAAGCATCTTGCCTTTTCAGATCAGGCTAATGTGGCTTTCACTCCCCTTGTGTATTTAATTGAGAGGAAAAAAAAAAAAGCTAGTGCTTTTAAGGATTCATTAGTATACGAAAGCTACACAGAGCTGAAATGCTCAGAGTCCAGGAGTAATCAGTTCTTTGATTGTGTAATTTGACACGTGTGGCTTCCTGGGTGTTGTGGTGTTTCAGAGAACGGCCAACATAGAGAAAGCATTTAAAGGAGCTGGTCACATCATTCAAAAAGCATAGAAGAGCAATGTAATGCTAGAGCATACACGAAGCCTTTTTTTGGGTAGAAGTTGATTATTTTGAAAAATTAGAATGGGCTTCTGGCAGAGGATATCAGTAAGGTGATTTTTGGAATGCAATTTACTTTTCTTTCTGATATGTTAGTAAAAAACTGTGTCTGATCACTAAAGCTTTTCAGAGAACAAATGCATCAGACCTTCCATGTGTGCTACTTTCTAGACTTACATGCTGGTGAAAATGAAGAGTGTTTGTTCAAGTACTCTGTCAGTGCCTGGATTTCAGCTTTGAAATCGTACAAAAACTGGTGCTGTGTGGCTTTTAAATGTTTGCTTTTCTATGACTCTTTCTCCTTAGTCTTCCTCTCAAAGAATTTTAATCTGTAACACTGATTTTCACGGCATCTCTATCTGTTGTTCCTTTTGGCTTTACTGTGACATCTGCAAGCTATAGGTACTCAGTGCCTTGAAAATAGTACTTGAAGTCTATTTGCATTTAACTGGTGAATTTAAATAGACACAGCAAACTGTAGTCATAATTCAACACATTGCTCATCTTGTTGAGACAAGAAAATTTTAATTGTAGTGGTGATTATAGTTCATTATTGAAATAGTGGTATTTCTAGAATATTTCACTGCCTAATTAGAAACCCAGTGCATAATTTACTAACTGCTACTTGTTAAGCAAAACAATATGCCATATATTAAGAAGAAAAGATACAGCAATGTGACCTCAATAAGCATTCGTTCTGTCTTTTCCTATATGAATTCCTGGTTATGTGGCAAAAATATTTTCTTTATTAAAGGTATTTCTGCTTAAGCTGGAATGGAGGCTTTTCTAATGATTAAAAGCATAACGGAAACAATGCAGAGATGTAATGGCTTGATTACATTTCTCTAACACATTTTCTATACTAGTACCAAGGTAAAGTTAAGCTTTGAAGAAAAATACAGCTTAGGAGATTAATAGCCATTTAATTTTTTTCTTCTCTGAAAAGTTGTGATGTGTGTAGAACACTAGTTCATTCCACTTCCCCTTGCTACCTGTTGGCTTCAGTGTGTTTGAAAGCATCATCTATCGTATGCTGGCTCACAGAAGCTGTTGCACTGCTAATAGAGTGTTTGTGTATCTTATCTTGCTTTCTACAGTTTACATAGAGAAAGGAAGGTCCAGTATTGCTGCATAATCATAGTTGTTCCTCTACACTTTCTAATGGTTTTGACACAAAAAAATTGTTTCCAAATTTTGGAGATTGACATTCTTTGAGAATTTCTACGTACACTGTGTTAGCAGCTACAGTTTTTAGGTGGTCTGTCAGTTGAAAGAATGAGTTAAATACCTGGTTTCAATTGTGACTTTTTACACAGTTTTTGAAGGTGTTTTTCACTACATAAGTTAAATAACTGTCTACTGTCTGATTTACTCTTGCTGCCAGTTAAGAGTATTCATCTGTTGTATTTCAGAACCCGTCTTGAAGAATTAAGAATGTTTTTGGAGAATGAGACCTGGGAACTTTGTCCTGTTAAATCAAGCTTTAGTATTCTGCAGCTTCATGTACGTTCTATGAATAACACATGCAAATGTATTAATACTTTAAAAGCTAAGATTCCAGGTGTTCTGAGTAGTAAGATCCATGAACTACTGTGCAAATGTTTTTAATGGCTGCTAAAACCCCCTTAACTTCACTTCATGATGTTGCAAACTTAAGATGCAAATGCTTTTAAAACAGTAGTGGTTGTGTTTCAGGCAGGTAGAGGTTTACAGAAGATACTAGAGTTGTAAGCGCAATGTTAACCTTTATTTTTCATGTTTTAATGTGCTGTTAATATGTCAGTCTTCCATTTCTAAATTATTTCTCTGAGAGTAAGGTGCTAAAAGATGAGAGCCTAAAAGTAGTCACGTGAGTGCTCACTAGCCTGTACCAATTTTTGGCATGTTTCTGGAAACATAGGTCATACTGGTTCATTTAGAAAGGGGGGAAAAAAGAGTCAGCCTTAGTAAATTACTAGGTAACTTGTCTAAAGAAAACTACATTTTTAGATAGAATTTATGTCTTGTTTTATCTCCTAATTTCTGTGAAATAAAAAACCCACTTAGTTTTCATCTAGCAAATACTTTCAGAATGCAGGAAATTTATTGCATGTCATAGCTAAAAACTGCTAAAATGAGAAAGACGAGCAGTATAAGATTGCCAATTTCAAGGTTAACTTGAGCCAGCATGATAAGCATGTTTAAATAAGCAGCAAGCTTTGGCTGAAAGTTTTCATATCAGGTTAATTGTCCACAAGTTTGTTGTTATGCTCTGTTTTTAAGGAACTGGAGTGATATTAATACTGGAACTGTCTTGTTGGTGATTAAAATTGTACTTTATTTCTATCAATAGGAATTTAAGTTCATGGAGCAGTCACGTTCCCCGTCTGTGTCACCTAGTAAGCAGCCTGCTTCAGCAATTTCGACAACAGTAACGTTATTTGAGCAGTACTGTAACGGAGGAAACCCATTTGAAATTCAGGCCGACAGCAAAGATGATGAGACAGAAGACGTGTTAGCTTCCAATGGGGTATGGAGTGTTTCAGAATAAAAAAAAAAAAAAAAAGAAAAGCAAATCTTGCTCTCAGTAAATGATGATTTATTTTGTGTATCAATGATGGCAAAAAGTCTTAGTACAAGGAGCAGTTAACTGCAGTACTGTGTAAAATCTCAAGCCACTTTACTCCTTTAATTAGGTAGGTTGCTTTGCTTTTAACAGTGCTGAAAAGGCAGGCATCCTGTTTAAAGTTCAGTTTGTTTTGCAGTGGATCAATATTTTTTTTTCCACTGAATTCAAGTGTTCCTGAAGGCTAGCAAGACATGTTCCACTTAAACCCCTGGAAAAATACTAATATAAGTTAGTTTTCTTTGTGGAAGTAATTTTGTCATTTTAGTATTGGCTTTCTGGCTTCTTCTGAAAAAGCATTGTGCGTTGCTCTTTCTGTTGCATTTGTTCACACCTATGTGATTTGCCATGGATTATCTGATGTTTATTAGGCAGGTTTTAATTGTAATTTAAATGCTCAGGAAACTCGCTCTGCGGTGGGATCTACTATAAAACTATAAAATTATAACTTTGTGTATTTTTTTTTTAATTCTGTCAAAATCTAGCAGTGGTCAAATATGTTTTACTTTAAAACCTTGTGCCATTCTTTTAAATGCTATATTAGCATATCTTTGTTAAAGCTTTTGCTCTTGTTTATATCCCTTTGATGAATAATGTTTTCTTGGGCTTTTTTTGTGATAAGGTTGGGTTTAAGGTTTGTTTAAGGTTAGTTAATCCAGCTTGTCACACTAACGGCTTTCTGGTTTTCAGCTTCATCTTTCTTGCTTTTCCTGTGGAACTTCAGTGGCAAAGCAGCTTGATCTGTATCTCACACACCTGAGTGTGATGCTGCAGTGTCTTTCTTTCTGTGGGCAATGCTGCAGTCTCTTTCCTGTTGTGTCAGCTTGATTGACAGTTGATTGGCATAAAATATTGTTGCATTGTGCTTAAAGGAAGCTGCTGGAGAGCCAGTTTCATGGTAGTTCTTCCCCTGTCAAAGTAATACAGCAGAACATATGCCCTGCTTTTTCACATCAGTAAACTGAGAAGACTTGCATGGTTATCGCTGTTAGACTTACACGTAGACTACAAATGAGTGTGTTAAGCAAAGATGAATGCACTGCAGGGCATGCTGACAACTGCAGAATTCCATTATAATTTGTTGAAACCCACTCTGAAACAAAGCTTTTGGGGAATCGGGGCAGCCATTTTTTGCCACCATTTGCATGTAGAAAAACTAGGAAGGTGTGAAATTATTTTCCAAAAATGATATTAACCGGAGCTACTGAGGCTGTATAACATCTCAAGAACAAAAAAGGGTAATTGTTAGAACGCGATTTCAATCTTCTCTGATTCCCTGCAGGTTGCTGCTAGCAAATGAGTGCATACGCTGTCCCCCTATTTTTGTGCAGTGACTTGTAAGCAGAATACTTACACTTGTAGGAGGCTAGAATTTTCTTAATTTCTTGACTGTGGATATGTTGAGGAATTTTTCTTTCTGTCTGCACATTTGACGGAGATAGGAAAACTTTGCACACAAGGTAGAACAGAGCTGCTTCATTCTTTCCAGTTTTAACATTTTACTCTTCAGAATCTGTTTCTCCTAGCTCAAGCTTNAAGTTGCACCAGGGGAGGTTTAGATGAGATACTAGGAAAAATTTCTTTACTGAAAGCGTGGTGAGGCATTGGAACCGGCTGCCCAGGGAGGTGGTGGAGTCCCCATCCCTGGAGGCATTTAAAAAACGTGTGGATGTGGCACTCCAGGACATGGTTTAGTAGACATGGTGTTTTGGGTTGACAGTTGGACTAGATGATATCAGAGGTCTTTTCCAACCTTAATGATTCTATGATTCTAAGTAAAATTTAAATGACATATACTTCTTTTGCACTAAGCTTTTGCTTCTGTAATTGTAAACTCATTTGATGAAAAAGCTAGGTAGCAAGTGCTGATGAACATGTTGGAGATACTGTTTTGTTGGCTTTTGCCAGCCTGAAGCATCATACTGCTGCCAAGCAGACTGCTGTCAGAAATACCTTCTTCAATTGTATATTTTTTCCCCTTTTCTCCAGTGGTGAACCTATTCAGAGAAGTAATAACGCTTAAAAGCACAAAAAAAACCCAAACCCCCAAAAAACCCACTTCAGCTTTCTGTACAAATCCAGTGTTTCAAATACAAACTCTTCATGCAGTGATAGTTACACAGGAATTGTCATATTATGTGAGACCAGTGGTGGCTCTCTTACGGCATCCTGCTTCCAGTAGTGGTTAGTGCAGACACTGCAGGCTCATGAGAGGTCCTGGAAGTCTTACTGGGACACTTTGTAACCTACGTCAGTTACAAAACCTAAATGTGTGGGATGGTTTTCCTCTATTTGTTCCAGAATTCTCTTGAGGAAAAGGCAAAGAATCTACCCGCACCCCAAAACCACGCTCTTCATTTTAATGGAGTAATACCGTTGTGCAGGAAGTTATCTGTTATCTTTGTTGCCTTATTACAGCAGGGAGTCAATGAATTTGACCATCTAATCATCCTGGGTAAAAATGTCGTCGTCTTCTGAATTTATTTCTAGCCATCGGAAGAATTCTCTGTATGCAAAGGTTGTTGTCTTCATACTACTTGTTCACTGTGGTTTTTTGAAGGTGTGCAATGCTCAGTCCCAGCCAGAGCTGAAGCTTCTTAAGACATTAAGCATTAGTTTGTCAGTAAAGGATTGCCTCATGCTTTGCACGTAGGTGCTGCTATTGCTGCAAGCACCGTGGAGGAGATGGGGTTATAGTAAATCACTGTCAGATGCCATATGCCTTCTCTGACAGGGCTGAGAGCAGCTGCCTCAGCAGTTCAGCAGTGGCAGGCTGTGGTCTTGGTGAAACAGGCTAGAGGGAGTCACGGTCGCATGAATTACCAGTAGGCTGATGTGTTTCACGTGTAGCAAAGTCCTTGTTGTGGTTTCCCTGTCTTTATTTTTGAACAGTGTCCCATTCGCACATTGTCAGGGACTTTCAAGGCTGGCTGCGCTGTCCTCTTTTTCAAAGCTGTGTGCCAACTGAATGTTCTTTATTAGTGAAACCTTAATATATTTTAAATTGATAAAATCTGATCTTGTGCCTGGTGAAGAACTATAATGAATTTTGGCTTTCCTTTGACACCAGAGGGACAGAATGTTCTGCGTGGAAAAGTGAAATACCAATCATATGATTTATTATGCATTTTTTATTGTGAAATATAGGTTAAATTTACAGTCATTCGTATTATAAAATAGAAGGGTTTTGACCTTAAATGTAGTGGTATTTGGAGCACTTAAGAATAGTGTATAGAACTGCTTTTTTTTTTTTTTTTTAAACTAAAATGTAAGGTTAAGTTTCAGTTTGCTCAGTGTAATTTAAAATTGATTATGGAGGATTGCTTTTGATTTTTCTTGTCTCCTTGTGGAAATCAGTTCTGGTGAATATTTCCTTTGTTCCTTTGACAAGTTTCTAGCCACACCGTATATAAACAGCTTTATTGCATATGATAACTTGGAAGTTGGAAAATGGGAACTAACTTCTTTTAATATTGAAAGATGTTAAGTAAATCTGAAGAATTGTACTAAGAGTGTGGACGAGGGTGTTCAACAATGCTAAGAAGGCACTTACTTGGTTTTCAGCAGTGTATTTGGCTGTTAACCCAGTCACTGGAAGGATAAAGTCCTTTCCAAAATCTTTGTGAGCTGGGCAAGTATTATGCACATGGGGAAGTATTATGCACATTCACATAGCGAATTGGGGCACAGGATAGGTTGATTAACTTGTCAGTAGTTGTATAGGACATCTAACCTCGCTGCTATTAGAACCAAGATTGCTTGTGACTCAAGTGAGTATACTCTCCAGGTGACCATCCTACCTTCCCTTTTCACATTTTTCATCTCCTCTCTCCATTACTGGCTGTTCCAAAGTGCTGACACACAGAAAAAATTAAAAAAAAATTAAAAGTTACACCTATTTGGTTATCCTTTGCATAGAAACAGAAATAACTTGCGTAGGTAATGTGGGATAAAATTTCTACAAAGTTTTTATGTTTCGTTTTCTTGACTGACCAGTTAAGGTAAGAGTCACGTTTTAGCACTTAAATTATTTCAGATGGATGTTGCAAAATTTTGTTTCCAGAGAATGCAAACATGTTTCCAGGTGTTTCAAGAAATGGCATGACAAGGACATAAGCAATTGACTGACTTGTCAAATGATCTGTGGGATGGTAAGAACTGTCAGGATTTCTTTTGAGAATTTTAAAGTCTTTTAAACTGCTTAGCTGTTGCAGTTCTGGACAACTGAAAATGGGCCTCTGGATCCAGTCACCTCAGCTCTATATTTTGATTTCAGTGAGATGCTTTATGTCCCTTTGTATCGCATCTTTGTTTTGATACAGTTAACTTACAGTTTTGTAACACTCTTCAACTTTGATGAATCTTACCACTGTCCTATGGGTTTGTTTGGGCTGATTGCTTAAACACTTGTGAACTGATTATTGCTACAAGATACATGAATTTCTTTTAGCACTTTACAATTTTACTGTAGACTGTGCATATTCAAAATGGATTTATATGGTCGCTTCAGGTTGAGGTCTCTATTTACATATAGTTGTGAGTTACTGCATACTTTAAAATGCAGTTATTTTTATTTCATTAAATAACTTTTACAGATCATTAATAGCATTAAGTTGAGGAGACTTAAAGTATTTTTCCATGTAAAAAAAAAAAATTCCCAAAATTGTCTTAATCTATGATGTTAAGACAGTTAATATGTTAACTTTCAGATTCATATATTAATATGAATTGTAGTTAACAATTTGTAGTAAATTTATCATTTTACTGTCACTGGGTTTTAATCAAATCGGCATGTCATTTATTATATATTAATGCGTAATAAGTGGTGGTAATTCGCCATGCTAATGTTCCAGCCTAGTTAGTTAAACTATGACTGTCTTTGTCCTTAATCAAGCCTGAACTGAGCTCATTTTTGAAATAAACTGAGCTGCTTTCATTATAGCTTTCCTTTGTCTGAAATGTTCATGAAGCAGAAATTTTGCCTGTGAATACTAATGATCAGAACATGTCTTTTTAGTCTGTGTCTCATACTACATTCTTTTTTCTATCTGAGCTGCTTCTGCCTTGAATTTGTTTGTAGTGTGGGCTTCCCGCTTTGATAATATACTGCTTTCATAGTGCTAGGCTCTAAAAACCTCCATAGCTTGAGGCTGGGGCTGGGAATTGCCATGCATGACTGAAAAAATGTATTTCTTAGTGCATTTTGGATGATTGAGAGACTGGCATTACCATAGCGTGTCTTTCTTGGTTCGCCCTTCTGGAGAGCGGTCATATCCTTTAAAACCTTGCCATTTCTTAAGGATCCTGGAACCAGACTGTCTTTGTCGTATGTGTTATTTTTGACTCCTTGGATAAAGTGGCTTCAGAGCAGTGTACACATTAAGGAAAAGTTAAAAGGAAAAGTATTGTGGTCTCTATTTAAGCGCACATGTATTCTAGAGCCTGATGGATATGCTTAATGCTGTGATAGTTGTGTAGATGATCAGGAAAAAAGGGTTCTATCACAGAGCATCAAGTATTCGTTTTCTTTTAATCTTCTCTGGGTTAAGAAACTCACATGAAAAAAATTATTTCATTATTTATGAAGTGTCTAAAGTACCTAAACTACAGAGCAACCTAGAACACTTGAAAAAGAAAATGGCATTAAATAATGCTTTTAATTGGGGTTTAAAAAGAATGCAAATTTCAGGTGAATTTTAAAAAAAATCCCAATTGTGCACTTTTAATATGTATGTGTGGCTTCATAATTATAAAAATAATTTATCTGTGTTTGTGAATAGTATTTTGCCACATAACTCACACTCTAGCAACAATAATACATGCCTACCATGGAAATCCTATATTGTATTACATATGCGGTAGCCTGTGTTGCTCGGGTTTTTTTAGACAGCACTTGTTAGGCTCAAACCTTCTATCCTTGAAAATAATTCTCTTGCAATCTTTGATATACAGTTCAACAATTGAACAGAGTTGTAACAGTTTCAAAAGATTAAAAATCCAGCTGAGTGTTTGGAGGCAGTAGTTGTCTAACTACTTAAGCTTCTTATTTTTCAAAAGATGCAATTCACATCAAATGTTTTTCCTCAGTATAAGGCGGCACATCTCAAGGCAGGTGTACAAGGTTAATTTATCTACACATTCACATTTTTCATAGAGTTATTCTGGAATAATTTGTGGTATTTGTGGCAAACGAAGCAAATGATGCATGAGGCTTTTTTCCATCAAAGAGGAATTGTTTCACTGATAATTACATAAATATTTAGAATATCAGGATCCTGTGCCTTTAACTAGATAAAGGATGCTGTATAGTTTAAAACAAAACCAGGAACCAGCACACACAAATAAATCCAAGTGTGCCCCAAACACCTAATGAAGTTTCTGAGAAAGCAAGGTGGGGGGTGGGGGGAGAAAATACTTTTAATCTGGCCCCCACTGATTTATTCCACTGATACAGTTGAGATGTAACATCAGAGTGTTTCTTAGAATAATATAGTGTACTGGTTTTTGGGGTTTTGTTGTAGTTTTTACTGTCTTCTATGAGGAAAGATATATCAGTTTGGGTTGCAGAATCCTGTTCCTTGCTTGCTCTGCAGTTTTTGTTTGTTCCGTGTAAAGTGCAAAGTTTATATGTATACAACATATATATATACACAAAGTTACTCTCCTTGCTGTTGATTTTGAACAGCATACAGTTGAACAAAATAAGTGCAAAAAAATTAGTGAGGAAAAAAAATGACATGGTATAATAATAGCCATGAGAAGTACTTTTGACCGCTTATTGTTTTCTTGAAATGTTTGTGCTTAATCAGAAACGCCTTGGTGCCTAGCAGGTTAAGTGTTTGAAAGACTGTCTAGTATAAATGTCTTTTGGAGTGTACTAAAATAAATTTTAAAAACAACTGCAAGTTGGTTTTTTGGTGGTGTTTTTTCTAAATAAATGTGTACAATATAAATAAGTATTTTTGTGAATCAATAGTTTAGTCCTTCTTGCATTAATAATTAAGGATTGTGTGGTGCCAGGGTTTTTTCGGTTTATTTCCACTGTATGGATACATTTCAGGGTTTATTACTGTTTTTTCAGATTGTAAAGCAAATAATAAAAGCTCAGAGACATGGGTAGTTGATGCAGCACCAAGAAAGCAAAAAAAATTATCAGTAGCTGGGAGAAATAAGATGATGCAAATATTTACCCTTAGTCAACATCTGAGAATAGAAGTTTGTTTAGAAATGCACTTACAAATGACTTTGTATAATTTGCCTGCTGCGTTTCTAATGAACATTGTCAGAGGCCTTCCAACCAGCAAAGTTATTTGTATCCTGATCAAGGTAAAAGCCAAGAAGTGATCAAAATGCTACGTTAAATGAGTGACAATATAGTAAGGAAAGTAATGGCAGTCAATTGATTTTTTAAATTTTTTTTTTAATAGTATGAATCGGATGAACAAGAAAAAAGTGCATATCAAGAGTATGATAGTGACAGTGATGTACCTGAAGAGTTGAAAAGAGATTATGTAGACGAGCAGACAGGAGATGCCCCTGCAAAAAGGTAAGTAGACTGTGTGAGTCCTTGGTCTCGTTTACGTGCTTTTCATCTCAGTTAATTAGTTAATTTTCTGTTTAATCTATACTCTATGACAATGCAATAATAATCAAATAATCTCTATGCTACCTGCACAGTTAGAAAGGCTCAGCACTTAGATCTCTGGAAGGGAGAGGGACATTAAGCTGCTCATCATTATTGCAGAAAGAAACTTTGGAAAGCAAGATTTTTAAGGAGGCTAAAGCCTTTCTGAAGCAGGTAGTGGAAAACTGATTAGCAAGCATTAGATGTTAACTGAAGGTTTTTCTACAACTGCTGTTGTGTGCACATATAATTTCTGTTGTGTCAAAAGCAGTTTTTTGCAGGTGAATGCCTTTTGAGGCTTGGGCTTCTGCTTTTGCAGAATGAAAGCAAGCTTTTACAGATTTAAAAAAAAATTCTGTAGCTTGAAGGCAGTGATTTGGAATTTTAAATTCTCTCTTTAAGAATATATACACACACATATATACATATATACATGAATATACATATTATATTTTGATGCATATTTTATGTATATAAACAAAAGCCAACTCTGTAGCCTTTAGAAGGAGCTGAAAAAGAAATTTCTGTCTAGGACACTGTACTACATAGATGTCCATTCAGACTTTGTGAAGCAGGCTAACGTTACTTGTATGTAGAGAATTGCAGGAGAACTAGAAAGCCATCACTTGGGTCAAAGCAGGAATGTTTTCCTACAGAATAACTCTTCAGGATGAAAGATTGTTAGCGTGATTTCATAAGATAGATCACATAAACAACTTCATTTCAAAGAAGTGATGGAGACACTGATAAAAACGACTTAATTAGAACAAACCACAGCCATTGTCCATAGCTTTGTGCTGTGAACTTGCAGCATTCTGAATTTTTGGAAGAATATCGTTTTGAGGTATGGCAGCTGGCAGAAGGTTTCTCTTCAGAATCGTATCTCAAGTTGGAAGGGATCCATGAGGATCATCGAGTCCAACTCCCTGCTTCTTGCAGGACTACAATTTAAGAATAATTTAATGTCTTTTTAGTTTCATCTTCCTCAAAATTGTTTCCATTTCCAGATAGTCATTTTCAGCTGTACCTTACTAGTCTGCCCTGTTCTGTTGTGATTTGCATTATTTTCATTTTCTTTACTTCATAAACTATGAACCTGAATCAGAGTGGTTAAAGTGATTGCTGAGGCCAGGTGGAAGCCTGCAGAACTCAAGCCCTGGACTGCCACCAGAAACTCCTTTCTCTAGCACAATTTTATGTAAATTAGGCCAGGCTTCTCTCTTTAAATGTTAGAATCCAAACCCAGTTATGCTTTGGTATAAATAAAATACTGTACTGGAAGACATACTGCCATGTGAAAGAAGGGGGAGGAATGATTTCTTTTCTACTGAATTTTATTTGTATGTCCTTGAATATAATAGGCAATCACATTTGGTCTATTTTGTTTTGTTTTCCCTAAAGTGTTTCTCGAGAAACTCTGAGGAGCAGAAAGAGATCAGATTATAACCTCAATAAAGTGAATGCACCTATCCTAACAAACCCTACGCTGAATGTAGTAAGGCTTGTTGGTACGTAGAACAATCGTAGTTTTTTATATGTGTTTTTTATTTTAATGCAAACCTATGTATTATAGCAAATATGTTAAATGGATTTTAAGGCTTTTAAAAATATACCTAGTTGGGCTCTATTTCCACTCTTTGAAAATGTTAATAAAATAGAAATAAAACACGACA
>VZTL01077096.1:31347-42719 GCA_013400535.1 Scopus umbretta | reverse complement strand
AAAAAAAAAAAAGCTTTAGTTTACTCCAAACCAAGCAATCATTTGTTTTTCTAATCAAAGCAAAACCCAACCTTTACATTATGCTGCCCATACACTGAGATTTTTCTTCTGCATATTGACAATGTCATTCTGCATGGATGCTTGCACTAGAAAACTGTAAATGGTATTGAATATTTCAAAATAACCATATGGCAAGTGTTGTTATTTAAAAAGAAAGGATTTTAACCTCTATGCTGGATGTTTTGCAGAGCCCCATTATTCGATAACTCCTTAGTGTCTACTCCAGCCCTAGGAAGCTACAAACAGCTCATCTCAAAGTCCCATAGAGGAGAAGGGCAGAGAACTGGAAAGGAGCTATTGCAGCACTGGGGATCAAGCACTTCAATTCATCTGTAACTCCACCACGTGGGATTGCCCCACCACCTAACCTGACACAAACAGAAGAGTTTAAACCTCTACTTGCCTCCCTTGAATGGGTCCTGCGTCTGCCCCTGGGTCTCAAAGAACAGTTTACAGCAATGAATGTCTATATGCAGAACACAGGAGACACAGTTCACATGAGGAAAAATGCAGCAGCAACGGGGGAAGCAAGATCTTCTCTCCACAAAAGATTACTCAGGTTTCCTCTGTCCATTGCCCAAAGCCATTGGGAGGTAGTCAAGTTACCTCAAATTTACTTCATCTGCCTATGTGGCCCAGCACCATGGTAAGCTGAGTTGCCAGCTCAAGTTCTGCGCAAGCAGCAGTGAGGCCAGCACGACGCTTGGTCTCTGAGCAGATCAGCCCTAGAGCAGCAAGGTGTAGCCTTCCCTCTGCCAGGACGGAGCACACAGGGCTGCCCAAAGGGGCAGCAACTGCAGAAAGCCAACTTCATGGAGACTGATTTCACTTCCACGAAGTGCAGGAAATTGAGCAAAGCAGTGAAAAATAAAAGACGGCAAAGATGGAGGAAGACAGTTAAAAAAGGAAGGGAAAAGTATGGCAGGAAAAAAAGAAAAAAAAAAAAAAAAGAGTGGGACCAATAAGCAGTGTTAGACAGACAAAACTTTGACTGCTGGTTAAAAAGTTACTAACCTTTAAGCACAAGCAGAACACTGAATTCAAGTGGAAAATGTCCAGCTTAATTTGTTCTTAAAGGTAATTTGCAAATTAATATCAGGCTAATTGTCCTCATTTGCTTCCAAGAACCGAAGTGAGACTTTTAGAGAAATGAGAATCAGGAACTGGCATCAGAAAAAGGAAGATATAAAACTAGTTCATTTGAATGAGACTAGAAAAAAGACTGAGGCAACAGCCCTCTGCATGTAGGCCAATGGACCTGTAGGGCAACTAAAATCTTGCATATCAACATTTTGAGGGATCTCTACAGCTTCTTACCTGTTGGCTCACTAGGAGAAGTCTTCCAAGTGACAACTCAGAGCCACAGCCAACTGGGAAGCATGTTGGCATGTTAACAATTTGCAAACACAAGAAACGTGTATCTCTGAACCCATGCTTCTAAAAACCTGTCCCCTAAGACAGAGATTTTGTAAGAACAAATCAGCTGTCAGTTAGATGTCCGTACGTTACCACCTTGCAATGATTTATAGCTGCCATTTATGATTTCAGAAAGATCCATTTTTATGATTACCCTGATGAAAGACATGAAGCGACAACTTAAAAGAATGGTAAGAGCAAACAATCTTTTTTCCTTCACATATAGTCCACTTCTATAGAAATGCACCCCACTATTCCAGTGCTGCTTGTTCCAGAAGTCTTCCCCCCTGTATTTACCATTTTTAAATTTTGAAAGCAGTGTTTCCCAGATCACTAGCTCCCACCTGACAGAGAATTATTCCCTTGCTTCCTAACATACAACTACGGAAAAATAAAAGATGAGGTCAACTTACCATCAAGCAACGTACTTCACCTTCTTTTCTCAGACATAAAATTACACACCTGGACTTAAGTCCTATTCCCTCACCTCTACCTTTGTTATACAGCCTTTCATAGAGGAAGAGAGCACACAGGCATAACATATTTGCATAGAGCAGACAACTTGAGGAAGTTAAGAAAATCACCTGCATCTCGCTGAGCTCCTTCTTCTTCCTACAGCTACTGACTTATTGCTGGAGTAAAAGGTAACCTCTATAAATACACAACATATTTGGCACAGGCTGCCGCTGGAAATCAAGGCAGAGATAAGCAATGCCTGAAAAGACCTTATTTTCTTTAGCCACAGCCAACTGGCTTTTGCAGGAGACCCTTAACTGGAAAAAAAATCCTGTAAGAGACTGAAAGGGACAGACTATGGGAGAAAACACAGAGGGGAGAGAATGACAGGAAAAAAATTAGGGGAAGCCTCCAGCAGATTGCAGGGGACACGACACTAGCAACCTGCAACCTGAGAGAAGATGGAGGAGTTTCCTGATACAGAATCAAGGCAGGCTGAAATAGTCAAAGTACAGGATACCCCACCAGAGACAAGAGAAAAAGGAGATGAAACTCTGGGGAAAGCAGAGGGACACTGGTGTAAAGCAAAGAACAAAAAGGAGGAGAGCTTACAAAAAGAAGATGAAAATCAATGTGAGACCAGATGAAATTAATTGAAATTCATCTAGAAAGCAAAACAGTTATGATTTCCCCTAAGGGATTAATATCTCTGTTTCTCTTGATACAAGTTCACATGCAGACTATTTATTATTGCTGCCTAAAAATTCCAACAAAGTAAAGTACAAGTACTCTCAAGTCTAAAAGCATCCATGGGAAACTTCTCTTCCTGACAGCTAAAATCAACCAAATTGGTACATTTCAAATATCATAACAGGACAAAAAAGAACAGCATGAAGTGGCTCAGGTGTTGTGTTGGGTTTTTTTCCCCATCACTTTTATTCTTCCACTACAGCCATGTAAAATGACTGAAAAACATTCTCTGAAAAACAACTGAGTGACGAATTTTTTGGGGCCCCACAGGGATTCTCAGCAACTCAGAGCTGTTTGTGGAATGCAGATGCCCTGGGAGGCTTCATCTCTTTGCCGACCAGGAGTGAAGGGATCCCATCAGATACTAGTTGTCCATAAATAATGTTACCTGCAGTAAGATCAATCAGAAAATGATCTCCTGAGAGAAGTATTGTGCCATTAACTTGAGTGAATCTGCATGTTATCGTATGTTAAAGAGTGGAAAATTTCCATGGAACTTAGGGCTTAAAGTCCACTTAGATCCCTGCAAACTGATTAAGTCCTTGATTAATGAAGAGAGAAGAGTAATTTTGAAGGCCTCTGAGGTACGAATCACTCCCCTGCAGCTGAGAAAGAGAGCAGCCCAGAGTTACAGCAAACACTAAGAGCCCAACTGGAACATACTGCTTTGAAAGAGGCAATTAATAGACCTTGACTGCAAGGTCAGCCACCCTCCTGGTTCCTCCCATTGTACAGGCTCCCCTCCCAAACCTTCCCCAACCACGTGGGCAGCCCAGGAGTCAGTGACGGTCCACGTAAGTGGGATTAATATGTTCATAGGTACATAGGCAGCTAATTCTATGGTCAGCATTTAATTTATGTGTTCGATTTCACCTTACAAGAAAGGTTGCTCCCTTAAGGCAGGTCATCTGTCTGCCTGCAAGGGAAGGGTGAGAACCAGGAAGCAGCGGCTGACTTGGTGCCAGACCCCACCTGACAGTGGAAAAAGCCGCTTCAGAAAAGCCTGGAATGGTCCCAAAACCTCCCCACTTCCCGAGCCAAGCAAAGAGAGAGAGAAAACTTTACAACTTAGGTGGGATAATGCCAGAGGTGGCTGACATTTCAAGGAATAACAAACTAAATTGGAAAAGTAAACCCTGGGACACAAAGCAGGTCTGAGGCAATTCTGTGATGGTGGTGCATAAAATTTATTTTGCACTACAGTATCTTGCAAGCACACAGAGGAAGAATGGAGACCGGCAGGAGCGCACTCAAGCATTGCCCTCCCAAGCTATCCACCATCCCACATGTTCAGGCTGCCAGAACTGAGGAAATCCATTACCCATGCCACCACCTCAGCCAACATGCCAGATTTGTTATAATTTTGCAAACCTGGTAATCTGGCTGACAGAGCCTGAAAGACAACAGATACGGACATTGCAGCACTATATCTATGGCTAAACAGCTCCTGTTATTACATCCCCGTGAATAGATCTACAGCCTGAGGTGGATGATCCACAAGTGACCAAAGTCTTAAACCATGATGTGCTTAAATGTTAATATTAATGTGCTTAAACCAGCACATTAATAAGCCTCCAGACTGTCAACATGCATAGCAAATCAAGATTTTCTTCGTAATCCCATTAACTGACAGCTTTTCAGTTTAGCTTTCTCCAACCTGCCACAGCTATCTTGTATTTCCAGCACAACCTGCCTACCCATTTCTGAGGTCCAGTCTGAACAGACAGGCCAAGCAGCTGTTTTGTAACAGCAAGGTAACTGCATGGGATTATTGTCTAGCTGTAAAATGTTAGTCTGTGAAAGCTCCTGCAGACTTAACTACCAGAAAAAAAACTTCCAGCTTCTCTTCTAAATTGATCTTCTATATAGCATACCCATTAGCGGAGTTTAACTATCAATAAATGGTGCAGTTTAATTCGGTCTAAAGATAAGCTAAAGAAGTTAGGTGTGATGGCCATCACCATGAAGGATAACACTATTACTCTTCAGAAAAAAACAAGGACAACTACACAGACCCAAGCATCATGTTACAACAACATCTCCCAAATTGTTTTCATTTCCATGCAGAGGTGCTCAGTGTTGTATGTGCCGGGAAGAGAGGGACAGTCTTTGATCATCGTCTCTCCCAGCTTTCCTTCACAGAATTGTTAAGGTTGGAAAAGACCTTTAAGATCAAGTCCAACCATTGACCTAACACCAAGTCCACCACAAAACCATATCCCTAAATGCCACATATACACATCCTTTAGATACTTCCATGGATGGTATCTCAACCACTTCCCTGGGCAGCCTGTTCCAGTGCTTGAAAACCTTTCTGTGAAGAAATTTTTCCTAATATCCAATCTAAACCTCCCCTGGTGCAATTTGAGGCCATTACCTCCAGCCCAGAAGGACAACCGCTTGCAAAGGGAACCTACACTCTCAGCCACGCAACTTTCCTGCTTCAGAAAGGGGGCAGCTTTGAATTAGCTTTGACCCACACCTTCTGAGAAGAGGAATCTCATTGCAAGTAGCAAAGGTTTTTCCATGGCACCCCTTGCTTCTGCAGAAAAAGCAACACCCTGGCAGTACGGAAGCCCTCAAAAGCTGAGAGCCGCTACATTCTGTTACAGCCCGGCTTGATTTTCACCTCTGAAGAAGTTACCACCCAAATCAATCACATGAGTTCACAACAGTGTGATAAAGTAAATAATTATTTTTGGAAAAAATGAATATTTTGACAATGCATCAGAATTTGGCTTTACTAATGCAGATGCTCCATGGCAAACACATCTAGGAATGCCTAACCACCTAGGCAGCACACATATCAATGAGAGCTATGGAAATTCTTTTACTCTGAGACTTCATGTGTGCACAGTGCAGACATCTCACCACTGCAGCACAGGCAAGGAGGCAGTGAGAAACCCACTGCTTAGCCATGATGTATGGGAAAGAGCAGAAAGGCAAAACAGGATGCAAGGCTTGACAGACCCACGAATGTAAGCAAGCACTGCTGTAAAGAAGTAACAGCCCCTACACAAGTGCTGTTGTCACATTAAATGCTAAATACGCCTCCACGTAAAACTGCATGTAACTATCAATATTCCTGGCAATGTAGATCATATAAATACTTAGAAACAAAGGCCAGGCCTCACTGAAAACTCTCCAACTGTCTTTGGGCTAAGAAACGTTGCAGACCTTTGTGCTGCAACGTTGGACTTGCATTTAACACTCGGGGAGATCATATATCAAAGAGAGTGTCTTCCTTTAAAGAGCTGAGTGCCTTTCTTAGAAAGCTACCAGAACTTCTTTCCATCTTTTTTTTGGCAGTCTCACATCACCAAAAGTTATCATATGCAGACATTAGGCAACAGAGATAACACTCCGTAACTCTCCATATACTAGACTGGGTCCTGGATAACAAGACCTACTGCAACTGGTCCAAATAGGGCTGGAGCTGTCGAAAGTTTCACTCTCAGGCTATGAACACAGCTGATTCAACAATTTCAAAACTAACCAACTCCTATTAGCAGAGCATCAATTATTCGATAACAAAAGTCAACATATCTCAGTCACCCCTTATCTGCAGCTAACTTTTTAACTATACTCTTACGTAAGGCTGCAGCTTACTGATTGACTCGCCAGGTTTCACATGCTACGTAAGAGCTTTCTCCACAGGCTCCGGTGATACAGCACCATGCCCCTGTATCCCTCACTGCATTCCCACGTACCAGGCACTCCCCAGGCGTCTCCATCAGGAGCCCCCACGCGGGAGGCTGGCCACGGCATGACCCCGACACTGCCAAGGGGGTGTTTCTTCACAGGATGTGATCAAGGAATGCTCAAGGGAGTCCTCGGGGAAGGCGCATCCTCCTTGCCACAGCCTCACAGCATGACCTCTCCACTAGCCACGAGCTAAGGAGCCCACTGCATGAAGCCTAGTTCCTTAGGTGAGGGAACTGGTTAGGAAGGGGTCATACCTGCGTCCACCCAGGAGAAGCCGTCCCTGAGATCTGCAGAGCACCCCCTCCATGTCGTCTCTCTGAGCCTTCCCAGCCTGTCAGCATTTGCGCTGACACCTTGAGCATCACCTCCCTGACCACTTGCTCAGCTCCCTCCCTCTCCCCCCTGCTGAGGGTTTAGCATCTCTCTTTGATGTTAGGCTCAGCCTTGGACAGGGTAGCCTGCACCAAGCCAGCCTGGAGACATCTCTCCCAGTCATTGCTGTTACATTGATTGCTATGGAGCTGGGTCCTACAGCCCGCGCATACTCTCGCTGCTTTTGCTTTTTTTGGTTGGTTGGTTTGTTTGTTTGTTTGTTTTTGTTTTTAATATAACAACCTTTTTACCCTTCAATTTAAATCTGTGCATTTAGGGATGCATTAACACTAAACTACAGTGCAGAAACCCAGTCATGCCTACAGTTTTATTCCTCTCCAGAGGAATCACATGAATTTGTTAGCTGAGTAAAATCAGTACAAACTAAATCAGATTTTCCTTCTACCTTATAAAATGCAGTGGTGCCTCAGGTAACCTCATGCACCTACCTTACAGAAAGACAAGTGCTAACATAGAGTTTAAAACACTGGAGAAAAAAACCCTATCCTATCATAATTATGAGCTGAGCCCCAGCCAGGCCAGCTTGCCTTTCAAAGGCAGAATTTTGCCCACTAAATTTAAATGTTTAATTTTGCACATGGAGCCTCCTACCATTACAGCTAAGCACCTGCTTTCATTGAAGAACGACAGAGAACTATTCGCTGGAAAACATGGACTGTAACCTCTTCTGTTCGATTTCCCAAATGACAGTTTTCTGCCTTCAATAATGTTGAAGACAGGAGTGCTGCTTTTGACAATAAAATATTATCATCAATCAAATAAACTGAGCTCCAGTTTAACTCCTTTGGTCTGTAATTCCGTCAGGATGAAGGCAGAAAAATCTTTGGTTTAGTGCTACTTTGAAAATACTTCACAGTAGCTATTTCTAGCCATTTAGTAGGAATTCACTTTCAAGACAACTGCAAATAACTTCTTGTCTGATCTGGGGGAAAAGAAGAGGAAAAAAAAAGAAAAAAAAAAGGGGGGGGGGGGGGAGAGAACAGTGCTTTTCCTTTATGTTTCTTAAGACAAAACATGTGTGTAACATCCATGCCCAAAAGGTTTTTAACTAGCACTAGCTTAGGTCACTAAACTAACCTGGATAAGACCTGTCTGAATATCCTCATATATTTTTGTCTCAGCCTTCCATTTTTACTGATGCCAGTGATGACAGATTAGTCTGACGAATTGCAAGTAACTTCCTTTTGCTTTCCAATTACACCAACATTTTTTAGGTGAGAAACTTCAGTTTATCTAAAGAAAAGCCTGAAGTGGTTGGCTAAACAAGACTCTGTAATACTCCAATCACTCAGTAAATCTCAAAGTTTAGTGGTTCAGACCACTTACAAATGTGTGTTGCACACCTACATCTGTTGTCAGCATTAGCATGCTCCAGCTGAGCACCCAAGAATCAGAAGCCAAAGAACTGTATCAAAAAGCAACAGCATATCCAGTTTCAGGGCGGCGGGGGGAATCAAATAAATACCTGCATGCTCTCCCATGTCAGAGCATAATCCACAGCATTAAGCAGGAGGCTTATCTGAAACAGTTAAATAGACCTGAGGGGAGATCGCATACCTTTGAAGGCATGGTAAGGTTTGCATACTGTACATGTAATCACTCGCTCTCAAAACATTTTTCCATACTTCAAAACAATATAAGCAAAAAAATGTTGGTATTTTGTGTAACGTATGGTTCTTCATGCCACATGTTCCCTAAGAAACCAAGTATCTTGCTTTCACCTACACAGTAACAATTCAGTGGTGCTGAACGATTTTCGTTTTGTGTGACTTAAAGAGCAGAAACAACGCACATCGATCAACTACAAGAAGTTCTGCTGGTGTCCCTCTACTACTGCAGTGCTAGTTGGCAGCCATGGGATGCTGGTTGAGGGCAGTCAGATGCAGTGGAAGAGATGAGAGCCAGCCTGGAAGAAGTCCAGACAGAACTGAAGAAAAAGAACTCTGGGCAGCTGAATCAATTAATTTGATGTGAAAACAAAAAGGGAGATGGGCAGCAGTTGGAATAGCACAGAGAATCAAGACTGCAACATGCTTCTTTAGATGCGAGAGATGAAAGCAGGTTTATATCACTAAGGGAATGATGGCGAGAAGGAGAATATTGCAGCATGAGGGAGAATATTGACCCTGAGGGAGCCTGAAGGAGTGAGCATAAAACAGTTTTGGAGACAGGATTGTGTCACTGGGGCAAGTGTATGAGTTAGAGAAAAACGATGAGCTGTCTCAACATCCAAGGAAGGGTGCAGGAGGAGAGGGTTGTAGGAGGAAGAGAAGATTGGGCAGGATGCTATGGGGAGGAAGCCGTTCACGTCACACGTTTCAAGCATTGCAAACTTCTCTTGGGCTAAAATGTGGTCACTAGCACAGTATCTAATGAGAGAGCTTTCTGCCAGTCTTCCCTTTACTTCAAATATTTCAGTTATCTCTCTCATCTCACATAAATCCACAAAATGGCTTACTGAATGGCAAGAAGGTAGTAACTATTCCTCTACTGAGTTTAAAAATGCATAAAACTGGTAGCAAATGTTTATTACTTTCTCATCCATGCAAAAAAATGTGCATGCTTCATGCACTGCTTCTCAGCAACTCAAGAGCCATGAACTTACTCCAGTTAAATAAATACCTCAGTGTCATTCACTTGAAAGCCTGCTCTTGGTTCAGCCATAATTTTTAGTAAGTGCACAGTATAAAATTGTCACGACTTGTATCAAAGGCAACTTATTTTTTTTTAAACTGTGAAATGAAACACAAGATTCAAACCTACAAACCTGGGAGCTCTGGCTATGTGTTGTTAACGCTCAAAATATTAGCAAGGACATCCGTAACATAAATCTTACTTCTAAAGAGCTAGGTAAACACGTTTGGTTCATGAAGACAGGGCTTTAACACTGGTGTAAAAATTGTATAACATTATATTTAAGATTCCATAATTGTTCATATTTATGTTTCATTTTATAAAGGTGCTTAATGGTTTAATACTTGCTCTTTAATTCAAATCAGCAAGCTCAACTCTACCCTTAGTTAATTCCGATCTTGCATAGAGAACCCAAAGTGCTATATAAAGTGACCCTTTGCAGCCTAAAATTTCCAGCAAGATTTCAAAAAAACACTGAGTATTAGCCAAACTGTCTTCCCTTGAAATTCAGCTATAAAATGCCCCCAAATTTCAGTAGTAAAATCGAAACCATCATTAAATTTAAATATGTAACCTTAAATTGGCAAATGAAAGCTCAGGTTAAGCTACCCTTTTGTATTTTAAAGTGACTGTATACTCCGGGATGTGATGTGTGGTTTCTGCTCTGGTATCATTCCTCCCAGATGTTAGCAGCCATCTGGGTCCTAAAAAAATTATGAGGATTAAATTCTCTCCCTAGACAGTAGTTATTGGAGCACATCGATGCCAGGGCTGGTTCTGCAACACGGCTGCAGGAGGGCCAGCAGAATTCCCCTCCTCCCACGAGTATTCATCATCTTTCATTTGCTCTACAATACATCATCATTCCTCCATTAAAAAATAACTCCATGGTAACCAAAGGGACTTTAAAAAACTTTGCAAAAAATAATCATGGTGGGGGGAACGGAGAGGATGAGAAGAAAGGAAGCTATGACATAATGAAGGCTCAGCCCAATGACATCCACATCTAACAAAATTTCTTCAGGCAGAGCAAGGAATGCATTTTTCCCTTGCGAAGTATACTTTTCAGAGATGCTTGAATCCTTGCTTTCCGGTGTGTAAATAGTTTCCTCTATGCTGTCTCCACAAAGATCATGCAGTCTCGCAAATGCAGCTGAGCGGGGCAAATGAAGACCTGTTTCTCAGCTGAGCTCATAAATTACTTATTGTTTTAATAACCTGGAAAATTGGCAGGAAGCAGGAGAAGGTACATCAGTTACACAAGGCTTTACACCATCACTTATCCTCGCCTTCCACTAAAAAAAGTTAGTTGCTGTAGCAACTGTCAAACCACACTCCGGTTCCTCTTCCTCCAAGATACAGAACTCCAGAACACTCACATACAACACAGTCCTCCCCCAGCCGAAGGACACTGTTTCTGGCACTTTCGCATTCTTTAAAAAGAGAGAGGCTTTCCAAGGAGCTGACAAACCCTTTGCAGGGCTTTTGCTCTAAGGTACACTTCCATAGAGACAATTACCTGAAGTCCTTGAAATTCTTTTTTTCTCCCCCTGCTTTTACCTCTTCCCCCCCCTCCTTCCTTTTTTCCCCTTCTTTCTCTGTGTTACAGAGAATGCTGCTCCATGAAGCTAATTTCATCATTACATCTTCCAGCATTAAGCAAAATGCCAACATATCTGTCAGATGTTACTCCCTCTCTCATTCCTTCCCTCACGGGAAAGGCACGTGCAATGGGGACATCATCTCGTAACACACATGTTGCATCATCTCTAGGTCAGGAAAGGCAAAGTCAAAGACACATCTCCTACCCAGCACCTGAAGAGACAAACCCTCTCCACAACCACTACTTCTCATTCATCCCTAGGGGATCCCTGCTCTGTCACCGGGCTGAATTCTCCTCCATTGGACACATTTGAATAGACTACAAAAAAAAAAAAAAAAAAAAAAAAACAGAAAAA
>VZTL01077096.1:4375-30866 GCA_013400535.1 Scopus umbretta | reverse complement strand
TAAATGTTTTTGGTTTTTGAAAATATTAGTGCAAACAAATCTGTTCTCATACCTAATAGGATTATTATTTTTAATTGCTGTCCAGAAAAGAAAGCATCATAGTATTGCACAGATTGTACTCAGGAACATATACAAATTCCACTTTCAAAAAAATTTCAGACTTGGATATACTTATCTTTTCCTATCATAGTAGTTTTATCACAGTTTTCCTGTGAAGTGTCTTGTAAACTGGGGGACTAATGGTTCCTCACAAAATTATTTTTGGTTCTTCTAGAAGGGTCCGAGCTACCCGGCCACTTCACCTTGCAGTTCATTTCTTTAGTGTCATCAGCGTCACCTTTGTTCCTTTCTACCAACCCACTTGTTTCTCTGACAGGGCAAAAAATGAGCTGAAAATGTACAATGTACTTGTTCTGCCTACACCAGCAGAAAGCACTTAGGCAACTATGGAAGGAGTGTGTGTCCATACAAAATTAATTGCAAAGTAATATGCACAAGCATACCCTGAAAGCAGCTTTCTATGCACATTTACAGTGGAAACAGCTGCATACTGGCCCAGCTACATAGCATAAACAAGGTCACTTGACTCCTGGGAGCAGTGACACACAACCACCAGTTTGAACTGCAAGCACTGAACCGATCCATTCCCCAAGTTAATAGCAATCATTCCCTGTGACGAGGTGAGGACTGCTGAGGGATGTCCTTACTTGGTCCCAGCTCTGCCCACCAAGAGCAATAGCTGAAATAGCATTGGTCAGATCAGAAATCTCAAACCAGCTGACTGGTTTTTTGCTGCACTTAAGAGATCGTCTGACTGTTCCCATCCCCTAGTTCTTCTTCTGGTCTCTCTGTTTTGCATCTTGTGTTTGAGCAGACACTCTAAGCAGCTTTGTCCTCCTGTGCCCAGTCTTCCTTTCACATTTCTACTGATACTGCCTCTCTTTCACCACATCCCTTATTTCTGTGGTACCCCATAATTTATCCAGACTCATGCACTTGCACGACAAGGACTCAGGCTGCTGTGCTAATGAATACTCCTGAACAAAGTGCAAGATACCATTTGTAGATCTTCTGCACAGAGTGAAGAAACACATGGCAGCCAGCAGCTCGAGGCCACCTTGTGACATTTCGAATGTCAGACCTAGGGCTGAAACAAAGAACTGCAGATCTATAAACAAGGGCTGCTGTAATTTTCATCAAGGTTCCCAAACCAGAACCGTGAGATTTACATTCAAAAAAGGTGCAACACTGTTGGGCTTCATTAACTACAGCATGCTTAACTGTAAAGCAAAGCAAGCAATTCCATCCCATCAATTCACCAGCTAAGATCAGGCGGGAATCTCATCAGTGATCTGCATCCTAAACATGAAAAATATCCACGCTGTTATCAAGCCATACGCAGGCACGCTTTCACAGATGGGGGCGGACTGGATCAAGAGGTTACTGATCCTAGAAATTCACTACCACTTTACAGCTGGCAAATCATAGTTGAGCTAGATGTTACTTAACACCTATGCTTCACACTTCAGTTGATTCAAGTCACCTCACTGATCTACATTAAAAGAGAAACGGCAGCATTCACACTACACATTATGGCGTGTTGTCTATGACAGCCATAAAGCATAGGTCATACAGCTGTAGGCAGATATTAAACTGCTCCAGCAGAATGTGCAAACATGCACCTTCTGTGCTAGAATGATACATGGGCTGATATTCACCGGGATCCCTTCTGCCTTTGTATTCACCTTCCATCTTCATTTGTCTGTGACTCATATGTGTTTGGGAGAAACGATTTTCAGAGTGTTGCTCATTGTCTACTTGCACATATATTCAAGTTTCAGCTCTGGGAGAAGCTTACGTGCACTGTACGCTCACAGGAGGCATAACCACAAATTGCAAATTATGCATGCTACATAGACAGAGGCAGTTCATCATAATTTGCCTAAACCCAAGGATTACAGGAAGACGTGTTCTCCTCGGCACAGCCATACAAAATGGGAAAGGTCTTTGCTCCTCAGTGTTTAGCACCTTCTGCTGATTATTAAGGCTCCACCTCAAGAATGGGATATCGTATACGATGTGAGCATTTAAGTGTTACTTAAGCTGCCCTGAGTGACAATTCTTGCAGTGGTTTACACCTCTAGCTCATGCCTAGACAGCAATCAATGCATCTGGGACTCCAGCACATTAAGGAAAAAAAAAGCTAGTACTACAGCCATTTTAACTTTTTTTTTTTATTATCCCTATACATAAACATTCAAATTACACAAACCTCTTCAAATATAGCATTTTAAATATGACAGCTATCTGACAGGACCAGCCAAACAAGAGGCTTCTTAATATTCCCTTAAATACGTCTTCTATTATCTACAGTTTTATGCTTCATGTTACACTATGAGTTTTATCACCCTTTTTGCTGCTCCAATAGAATTTTCTGTTGCACGCTTATCTTATTTTCAGTACCACACCTATTTAATCTGAAATCTTTTGTTTTAGAATAATGATAAAGTTCAAGTAGCTCTGCTTCATCAAATATTGCAGTATTTTACTAAAAGTTATTGTAAAGGGACACATGTTCAAGCCAAGTTTTATCCACATATAAGCAAGGTGACACTTTAAAAACAGAAATTATAAAATGTGGAAGATAAACTATCTAACTTAGCTACAGCGATAGATTTTAAAATACTTCTCTTTAATTTTTTTTTATAACTTCAGATTTTTAATTTGCAAGACATTATCTCAGTCTGCCTGTAAATAATAAAGTGAACCTGTTCTTTAGAACAAGCAAATATTTGATAACATTTTCTTCTGAGTTCCACTTTAGCTACAAACCAAAAAGGACCTCTTCGTGCATATATCCTGCTCCTGGAGCTGATTACTAGAAACTCAGCTGCCTTTGGATGAAAAAACCCAGGGACTAAGGGAAAGGGAAAGAAGTCCATATCCATTTCCTGAGACAGGAAGCTTGAGTGCATATGGCCTGATAGACAGAAGAAAAAAACCCCTAAGTGTCTGAGCCTAATAGCTTGGCTACTTCTGAGTACGTACCAGGATACAGCAAGTTCCTCTTCCCAAAAAAAACATGATGACTCATACACTATAGCACAAGCCCTTAGGTTATTCTTTTTTGTATGTTTTTTTTTTAAGGTTCTAAATAAAAAGTTTTACAGCATTAAAGAGGAGTAAACAGCTTCAGGATAAGGCAAGGAAATGTAAGAAAGCTTAAACTAGGAGGAATTTTCCCATATGACCACCTGTGATGGTACCAAAAAAGTAAAAAAAGTCAATTTCTTGAGAAAGGAGGACATTTTTTCTTTCATTCTTTGGATTTTTGTTCTCTCAATTTGTATGAGGAGCTGCTGCTCCTTAAAGGTGATGCACTGCAATTGCACAAATAGCTTCTACTCCATCTCCTTCAGAGGCACTTTGTAAAAAAACAAAAAAAACCCAAAACAACAACAAAAAAACCCACCCCTTACCAGCTTAAAAATTTTGATAGTAAAGAATATAATTTCAAACTAAAGAAAGCATGCTTGTACTTGCAAGCAGAGCAGCGTACATATGAAGTCTGACAGACATCCTCTTGCGGATATCAACTACTGTTAGAATACAGAAGCGTTTATCAGGAACTCCCAGAACTTAAAAAAATTAAAAAAAAAAAACAAAAAAAACCAAAAAACAACCAACTGCAACCCTTGGTTTGCANTGTATTTCAACAAAGTGCAGTATAATCACATTTTAATAATAAAATCAACATTATGATGGAGGAAAGCACTATAACACTACAATATCTTGCATGCTTATTGAAGAACTAAAGAACAGTAATGGTGAAGTAAGTCAATTCTCTCTCTGTAGAGGAAGGAAGCCAGCTCCGAGCTATGGTTAGGACATAACTATAATATCAGTTCCCAAAATATCAGTCTTAATCAACAGAAAATTTCCCCAGTCAAATTTAATTTGATACTGTGAGAAGACAGAAGGCTGACTATAGCTTCCCTTACATGATGACATCTGTGTACGGATGTGCCCATGCTTGTAACACTGCACGTAAGAGCAGGGAAGCTCAGGCTACAACAGCTCGGATCCGGTCTGCCCAAACATTTATCTGGATTACTTGCCCCTTTATTTTTTTCTGCCGCTCTGTCTTCCAGAGGCTTCACAGCTGCTTCCCAGCCACATAGCTGGAAGGACACCTCTTACATGACAAAGTGCCAGCTCCCTCCGCATCAAGTCCGTAGTGCAAATCTGCTCAGGGAAGTGCATGGGAGCGCTCATGACAGCTGGGTCATGACAGCTGCCTCAGCATCCATCCCATCCTACAGCTAGGCATGTTCCCATCCCATAACCAAGATGTTGGTGTCCCCCACAGAATTGCTAGGCATTTATCCATGGACAAATGCCTACACTTTGCTACTGTGATGGAAATGCTGCTGGTCATGCAACACACAACTCCATAACAAGTCTTGGAAAAGACAAAAGATCAGGCATAACTGGGTCACAAACTCTGAATCTGGTGGTAAATAGCTTGATAGTTAAAAGGAGAAAGGGCAGAGCAGAGGACAGCAGGCTTGGAAGAGAAGGAGGAGGAACAGTCTTAGGAGACATTTCTGAACTACGTTTGACTCACAATGCAATTCACTAAAAGGAAAATACAGCTTAAAAAAAAAGAGAAAATCCCTCACTGTCTTTTACAGAACGTAGCTATCAGAATGTTACTCAGTAATTAACACTGTTACCTGGTTATCTGAATGCAGAATTTGACGAATGCAGAAAACATCCAGGTGAGCAGAGTGGGCAACTAGAAATGAATGACCAACAAGCAATCTTGAGATGTTCAAGTATGATTAGCATTTGTTAAACATGAAAGGAGAAAGGAAGGTGTAACAGCACCATCACTATACTATCATATATTTAGTATCATATAATTAGTATCAAGCTGTGACATCACTTGTGATGTCAAGATGTAGACTCTCCTCGTGTACGCACTCAAAAACGTAACATATTCTGAGCTTCATCCTGGGAAGAAATATTCCAGAGTTCAGAGAGGAAGCAACTTCATCAAATGTCCTTACCAAGCATGATTCCACCAGTCTTGAAAACACTATGAAACTATATATGATACACAGTAACTCCTGCCTTTTCTTAAAAATAAACCTCAAAATAGTAAATAAAATTCAACAGAAACTTACCAGTCAGACGTATGTATATTGGTCTAGCTTGCCAACACACACAACGGTAAGCACCAGAAAAATAGCTGCTTGCGAGAAATGAGCAACAAGCTTATTTCCAGAAACAAATTATCTTAAAAACTTCAGCAAAACTGCTATTTCAGTTGCTTGTCTGTAATCAAGTCACCCTGAATTGACTTTGGATTAACCCACAGTTAACATGATCTTTACAAAAATTAGGTTGCGTTAAACTACATATGTGTACCTACACACATACATACCTTATATGTAGATCTAGCATGCTGTATAAAATACATCCACAAATGTTTAAAGGGGTAATATTTTCCTAGCCATTCCCTGTTCCCCTTTGGACTCTTAGCGGCTCTTGGCATCTACTGCTCTTTCATGCTTCAATTGGTATTAAAAGTTATAGTTACCATTTAAATTACGGTCATGGATCAGGTCATTACAAGTGGGTTGTCTAAATGCTTAACAGTAAGAGGAAGAGGAGGAGTAATAACAACAATAACAGTCTCTGCTGCAAGGAATAAAATTTTAGAGCATTTTTCACATCTGGATGGAGACATGCTATGAATTTCTATACGCAATATGCTAATCTCAGAAGCCACAAAGTAGGCAGGTTCAGAGCCACACTAGCTTAGCATTATACTTGAGCTGTATTTCCTTTCTAAACACAACCAGTTCCGTCAGAGATACGAGCAGAGACAGTGGAGCAGAGTCTGGTCCGTCTGTAAATGCCCCACCAGAGTAGGAACAAGATACACAACAGCAGCTGGACACAGCCGAGCAGACAGGAGAGCAGAGGAAAAGGGTGAGGCCCTACCAGCCAGCAGAACAGGCAAAGCTTATGGGGAAAAGAAAGAAAGTGCTTTACTTATCATGTCCTCAGCCAACACCATCTACCATTGCTTCCCTGTTCTGTTCAGAACTGGATGATTACTGCCATTTTAGCTGGATTTTCCATACTAGCACAAAATCAACTCCAAGGGGTTTCCAAGTACCCAGAAAGCAGCAAACCATGGTGACTTCCAACCCCAATTAGCTTTGATGAAGCTAGAAGGGTTCTCTCTTTTACTGTATCAGACTGCCTGAAAAGCTATTGCATTTCATAACCAACCTTCCACAGCACTGAAGGTATCACATATATACTCACACATCATGAGTCAAGAATGCTCCTAAATTATTCTCTAGGGAGAGAAGGCAGGGCGGGGCGGGGAGTCAACAGTAGGGAGAAGCGTCTTCAGAAGAAAGAGAAGTAATAGCAAGATTTTCAGTGGCAAGAGGAAAGAGCAGCCAAGAGGAAAATGGTGAGAAGTGCAGCAGCACCCTTCCCGCCATGTTTCAGAGACAGCAGGCAGATGACTCAGCAGGCATCAGCGTATCTGCCTGTCCTACCATCTGTCTCTAACGGGAAGGGTCTCACATAAAGGGTCAGGAAGAAAACAGAGCAAAGAAGCTGTGACCATAGGAGAAATAATCAATCATTGGAATAATCAATAATAATAATTCTGATAATAAATTATGGGAAATGTGAACTTTAAATGACTTGGCTGCACATTCTCATTTTATCTTTGTGTCTACGTATAAGCTTTTTAAAGCTAAATTGGGAGTGCGGGGTGTAATTTTACCTTAATACAAAATGTTGTGCGAAAATTTACTTTAGTAGTCACCTTCTGGACTGATTAAACTACATGCAAGTCAGTTTTATAAATGCTCTTGAAGAGATGTGCTCTTACAACAGTTCTATAAACATGCTTTGTAAAGCATTCATGTAGGCCCAGCATGTGGGCAAATTCACAAATAGACCAGCTAACTCCCTTCTTCCTGATGACCAATAACCAGAAGAGGAAAGAGATTCTTTTTAGAAGAATAGTCTAGACAGTTCAAAAATAGCCTCTGTGCCCTTGCCAGGTGCAAGGGAAACTGGAAAAGTGGGAATCGTGGTGCTTACTGAAACCAGGGTGTTGTTTTGACTGTTTTTTTCATGCACCCTCAACCTTCTGGATTTCATCAAGGAGATTCATTCCCATGCAGCTCCTGCAGAAGGCCACCTCATCCCAAGGCTTAACTGAGAAGTACCATTGTCAGGTTTCCAGGTGGCCTTCATACAGTGCAAAATCCTAAACATTAGGAGTATTTGTGATGCAAAGTGGCAAGAGGTTTCAGAAGGTGAGTTGTCTTCAGGGCTTTAGCTCATCCTTTCCTCCCTGTTTGGTTCAACAAAAAATTACTTTTGCTTGTTTGTTTGTTTATGACACATGCTCACCTGGGGAAGGAGTTAAAGGTAGCAAGGGAAATCACATTCCCTCTTCCCTGGCTTTACTTTGCAGAGAACATGACAGAGAAGAGTTGTTCATTCTTTCAGGTCGATGTGCATGTTCTGTGCACTCAGGATGCCATTTCCTCAGTGGAAACATGTGGAATTAGATAGCATCAATTTATGTTAAATAATCTTAAAATAAAAACACATACAGTGCTGTTTTTAGACATACTAGATAATGCTTTCACAGAGTCTGGTTGTGCATTTTTGGGTTTGTTTTTTGGTTTTTTTTTCAGTGAGTGGGAGATGTACTATCGCATGTTTGATGGATGTGGTCATTTTCTCTCTGTAGCCAAGTTTACAGATTCTTGCAGGTTCTTCTCCCACATTTGGGGACCCTACATTTCCCTCAAGATCCTGGGTCAGCAGGAATCTGTAAAACTCTACTCAGCCAGTGAGCCTTCACAAACCTGAAGTGACTGCAACTAGAGAGAGTGCAGGGACAGCAAGTGCCACAGCAGGAAGATTGACCACGCAATGATCTGGGATGTTAAAGACTCTGTAGTTGTCTAAGCAGAGTGCTAATGCTGTGTACACACACTGTATGATATAACAAAGTAAGTCTGTGACCATCAGATATAACAAAGTAAGTCTGTGACCATCAGATCGTATCATAGCTAGCCCACTCTGAATTCATAATATTGAATTATAACTTACTATATGCTCAACAGCACCAAACTTCAAGACTGTAAAAACTAACTCCACTCTGCTCTAACTGGCAGCTGTAAGTATCCCATTAGATGGTTAGGAGTGTGGAGAGACAAAAGATGAATTGCTTTTTATCTCTTCTTCCCACAGTTTTAAGTTATGATACTGTAGATATGAAGACAGATCTGCAAGTTAAAACTGCTGAACAGTTATCAAACAGCTGAAGTCTGAACTGGTGTAACCTGGATCTACTTGATGCTTCTCCCATCATAGGCAGCATGCTGTTTACCTGCTCCTCTCCTAGTCTTCCAGCATTTTGTAAATATAGCAAGTGGGTAAATAATGAATAAAAGACACTACAGAGAAAGCCAAAACAGATCGTGCTTGAAAACACCAGTGTAAAGTTTAACAGGGCAGGTTTTTTGTTTGCTTTGTGACCTTTTTTTTTTTTTTTGACATTGATGGTATAAATCTGCTCTAAATTCTTCCCTGAGGCACACCACCACAGCCACTGTCAATCTCTGGCCTTAATTTCCAACAGCATACATGCAAGTCTCTAAACTGAAAAGCATTACAAGTGGGAAATACCAGTGCTGGATGGAGTCCAGATCTGGCAATACAAACTACAATTAAATGCTTGGCAATTTAACAATGACAGCAACTACCTAAACACATTTAGAAATACCTTACAATGCACATACCTGGAGGGACATTTTCTGAAACTTTATAAACAGACAGTTTCTTGTAATTTACACTCTCCAAAGAGCCTCTTTTAATGGTTCCTATAAAGCATTGCACATACAAAACACACGAATTAAATACTGTGGCCAACACTGAATTTTTTTCCTCCCCCTCGGAAGCACCCATGCATACACTGCTAAACTGTTAATACATTTTGCAATGCTGCTGGGAAGGAAGGGGAAGAAGAACAGTACACTCAGCAAATCTTCCTCTTTTTACTACATCCACTTTAGAGAGTACGGAAATAGACTGCCTACAGATGCAAATATATTTGCTTAATTCAGAAAAGCTAGTATTTTACTCTGTGTGAGGAGATTCAAGCAAGAAGGAAAAAGAAAACAACAGAAAATTATTGAACTGGAAAAAGTGTTCTTGATCCTCAGAACATCTATCTTTATTTAAAAATTACAGCTGCCTGAGTTTCACTCTAACAAGCACAAAAAGTTATCTTAATGCAAGACTTATGCTTTAAAAAAATAAGCAAATGTGGCTCATTGGCCTAACACCTCTATCTTCTTGGCCTAAGTGGAGTGGAAGAGTAGAAGAGTAAGTGGAAATAACTCTATTATTGTCTAAACTGACAACAAACTACGCATGGAACCTCATTTTTAAATTGCAAATCATCGCAAGTGTGGATCGAATCCTAACTTTGATCTAAGGTACAAACCACTGTATTTATTTAAATTGTCACGTAATACAAAGAAACTCAATGCAACAGAATTTTCACAAAGCAGGCTGATAGAAATAACATGAGGTAATAAAATAGGGTAATGCTGACAGGACTAAAGAAAATCCTTCCAAGTCAATAAAATCTTACACCAGGGTTGCAACCAATCCCACAAGCACCAGACTTCCTCAAAAAGCTGGTATTCATCATCCAAATCTTAGGCTGCAGAGAAACATTGTGTGTAAAATTAAACATTCTGCTATCATACTGACAAAGAAAACAGAAAAGAGGAAAAAAATGTTTTGACCCAGCAATCTTCCCCATGATCCTGACCAGTTATTTATTCAGCCAAGCATGTAATCTAAGCATCCCCAATAGTACTGCTGCACTTCCATTGCTAATTACCAGAGAAACGGCGTTTTGGCACCTAGTACGTAGGTGCATAACAGAGGACCTTTTCTGTTCCAGAGATCAAAATTCTGCAATGAATATTACTGCTCAAAGATAAGAAATCATGATTTGCAATCACATTCAACTCAATCATCTTCCCACTGGGTGTTAGACTACAGCAAGTCAGCCCCGATGACATCTTGCAGACAGACCTGAAGTTTGCAGCAAGATGAAAAAGTCCCTTCCCACGATATAGTGCTCAGAATGGCACTCAAAGCCTCTGATAGTTTGGAGTTCACACTCAGAATCAGACGTCTCTGGCAATTCAGCATCAAACCCAAAAAGCAGATGAGATACGGAAGCACTTCTGTTCCTGTAACAGGAATAATGGGAATGCAGATGAATACTGATCATATGCATGGTTCATTGCATTTCTAGGTCTTCTTGTCAGTACTTCACTTAAGGTTTTGTATTTCTTCAGTCAGATCTGAGAGCTCCCAAAGCACTGCTCTCTTCTAAAATACATGAATTGACTTCCCTGGAAATAGCACTCAGCTGGCAAAGAACAAGAGTCATAAAAGTAAAAACTGCACCAGAGAGTAAAAGAAAGAAATCCTTTGCATTCACATTTTGAATTTATGAAGCACTTTGTTATCGTCAAGATTAGCATAGCATAAGAAAATCCTGGTGGGCAGACTGAAAAGAAGCCAATTTTGGCAGCCTGGTTTTCCGTTTATTCTTTCATTCTACCATCTTCCCTACCTCTTGGTTATTCATTCCTATCATCCCATACTCCACTTACCACATCACCTCACAGAATCACAAGCATTTTGGCCACCCTGACACTGCATTATCCTGTAGATACAAAGCAGCGGCAGAAGATATGTGTTACCCAAAAGCCTAGACATTTCCAGAAAACTTTGCTAACAGCCAGTCATCATTCCCTGAGAAAGATGTGCTAATTAGAACACGAGTACATTTTTACAGCTTCTTTAAAACATCGTCTCAAGAGCTCCTTGAGTTTCATGAGGAATAAAATCTCCTGCTTTTTCCAACAATAGCTTTAAATCTACTGTTGCCTTCAGGTAAGGTTTTCTACAGCCAAGGGTATAACATGTCCTCACATTGTTCTTGATGCTGTAATTATGAGTGTAGCATTTGCCCTGGAAATACAATAAGAACTCACAGATGATATTATCCAAATTAGGCCCATTTTCCCCCCCTGCCACTTGTTTGGAGACTATCCCAATTAAGGCCTAACACACAGTTTAGAGTTCATACCCACTTTGGCCTACATTAACAACAGCAGATTTGCATGTAAGTAAATGCAGGACAATTCTATACTGTCACATCTTTTGGTGGATGGACACTTTGCTGTTGCACAGTGAACTCAGTGAACTGCAGTGAAGCTCCTGTGTTTTTAAGCCCAATCCATGATTATATGGAAATCTCAACTTCGCATTTTATTGTGCCTCTTAAAGTAGGTCTTTGAGCCCTCAGAGTTGTGCAGAGATATTTGGAAATATGTGACTGTTTAGAAAACAAAAAAATCAAAAGAACCAACAAGTGCATATGTTTTAAATCAATCTCTGTATTTTTCAACCCATCTCATGATTTCCGGATGCTCCAGATTGGACAGTCTGGCTGCAGAGGAAGGAATTTTACAGAAATTTAAAACAAAGAGGTACGGCAAGCTATGAGAAGGATGTAAATACATGCAAAGCTTCCTCTCTGTCAAAGCGTGGACTGTGCTGCACTCATTTGCAGACCTTTTGATTTAAAAGGCAGCTGGAAAGTAAGACTTCTCGGATCATTAGTTGTGGCATTAATTTGCTGTTCCTCACTACACCCTCCTTTTCAGGAAGTTGCAGAGAGGGATAAGGTCTCCCCTCAGCCTCCTCTTCTCCACACTAAACAACCCCAGTTCCCTCAGCCGCTCCTCAGAAGGCTTGTTCTCCAGGCCCTTCACCAACTTCGTTGCCCTTCTCTGGACACGCTCCAGCACCTCAACGTCCTTCTTGTAGTGAGGGGCCCAAAACTGAACACAGTATTTGAGGTGGGGCCTCACCAGTGCCGAGTACAGGGGCACAATCACTTCCCTCCTCCTGCTGGCCACGCTATTCCTGATACAAGCCAGGATGCTGTTTGGCCTTCTTGGCCACCTGGGCACGCTGCTGGCTCATGTTCAGCCGGCTGCCAACCAGCAGCCCCAGGCCCATTTCTGTCAGGCAATAATACACCTTACACAAATGTGGTTCTCAACTTCTTTGAAGTCCATAGCCAGGTTAACTCTTTCCACAAAGCACCTAGAAGTAAAGCCATTGTGGATAACAAGTTGTACTAAATACAGATGTAACATGAAGAATGTCACTACATAACAAATAAATTTTAATAAACTAAAGGGATGGTGTGCCATGTTTTTCCAACCTACCCTCTGTTCCACAGGATTCTACATCTTCCTCTCAGAGATATAAAAAACAAAGCAGCCTGAAAAAAATCTCTAGTTATTTGCAAAGTAGATTCACTGAGGAGTTATTTTGGATTGACAGTAGCATCACATTTCCTTCTGAGATTCTATAGTCTACGGTACTTAATCACAATCAATATTTATACTTTGATACGGATCGAGTAGCATGTCACAGCTCTGACATTATACTCAGTGTAGGCTGTTTCAATTTCTTCTCAGGATAACAATTCAGTCATCAAATGTAATAGATTTTAAGACAGTAGATGGCATCACTTAGTTATTTTTAACTGCTGTACGCTGACCATTTACAACTGGGCAGCACAATCCATTTTTGAAGATTAGTAAATGGAGCTCTGTGGACAGCACAGAAAAGTGACACTTCAAAGAAGAAAAAAAATAAAAGATGTTACTATTTTACCTGTCTGGTTGCCCTGATCTGTACTGAGTGTCATACAGGCATCTTAAAAGAGCCTACTGTTTGCCACAGCTGTGGCTGCCCTTCTTTGATTCACCAGATACTTCTGAACCCCTAATGAGCCTCCTACAAGCCATCAGCTGAAGGCATTCATATCTTCACTAGATCAGCAAGAGTAATGGCTGGCTTTCAGAAATCTGGCAGATGTGACTGCAGCTTAGTGGTAATTTATAGACTCTTTTCCCCATCTGTTCCCACTGGGATCACTATTAGAGCTACATCACGCCATCAGGCACAAATTCACAAAATATTTCAAACCACTATTAGAGGAGCTGCCCATTCAATGAATCAGTTAACAAAAATGGTGAATGCTAGAAAAGCTCTTAATGCCCATTCAGCATCACACAGGGAGATAACACCCAGGATGAAAACAGACCTGGCTCTAAGCTTTGCTAGTGGCTGCAAAACAAGATCTGCTATTCAATCTCCTTTTTGTAACTTCTTTCTCCTTATATAATACATAGGATGATGTGAAAAAAGGCAGAAAGAAATATTTGCTTTGTGTATTCAGATGATACAAAGATTTGAAAAGGTAAACTGTAAAAACAAAGTCATCTGTGCGCAGGCTCAAACTGCTGTACAGAAAATGGGAATTCAGAGAAGGCAGCATACCAAGCCATTTTCCTGATCCCTTTTCAGAAGAATAACAAAAACATTATGTTCTACTCAAGGTATTTAGAAACTGGCTGTCACGGTAGTTTGCAGGTGTTAGAGTAAGCGTTTGTGATCAAAAAAGGTTTATTTTTCCACGTACCATTCGGTTAGAACAGATGCAAGAATGCACTGCAGGCATCTTGAGCTTAAGACGCCATCAGGGAGCAGTCAGGTGGATGTCCTTTAGCAGGCTGTGTGGCAAGGCTAGTAAATTCAGAGATGGTAGCCCATGCTGTAAAGCTAGACCAGAGGTGGCCCTGTGCTGGTTGATCCCTGGTATGTGCCATTGCTAACTCACCCCTCCTGATCCAAACACTATTCCACAGAATGCAATGAAGAGCAACAGGAGGGTCACTTCAAACCTTGTGTGGCAGAGATGCCTGGGAAATGGGGTAATGGCCATACGGAGAAGGGAATAAACCGGAGCACAGGAGAAACGCTCTCCTCCTCACCCACACATACACAGCTCTGCTTTTCTTTACCTGCTCCAAACTTTTTCTCTGGTCTTGCCTTTTTAAAAACTATTCAAAGAGCCACACTGTATGTACCGTATGAACTCAGAGATGGCAGCCTTACAGGATATTTAGCAATTCTTTGCAGGGTTGCTAACAGTTTATCCTTGCTTGACAGATAAGTGCAAATACCCACATGCACACTTAGCATTTAGTGTGCATTTAATAGCAGCCAGGAGCTTGATCTGAACATCATCTCTGTCTACATTATGAGATTTTCCATGAGAAATAAATTATGAAAACCAACAGGACAAAGCAATTTGTGAAGAAGCTATAGATGTCTTCAGAAAAGAAAAAAAGGACTACGGAGAATACTGAAAACAAACATTAGAACTAACGAAGAGGTTATAAAATCTTCTCATTTTATATCTTTGTAAAGACCTGTTTTCTCCCTCGTTGATCAGACCAGCACATTAGCAGCACACTACCAAAGCATTCATCCTCTTTCTGCTCTCAGCCTAGGGAGGAAATAAGCTTTTTCAGCCACTCAGAGCATGTCATTACACTTCTGAAAAGCAAACAGAACTCTAAGAGCTGTGAGGAACAGAGGAGGGAAGAAGGGAAGGAGTCAATCTGTGACACAATAAATTACAGAGCATTCTCAAATCTTTTCTCTTTTTAGATAAGTCACCTTCTAAAGTGTTGGTTCTGTGTGCTTTAGACAATAAATATCCCCCCCCCCGAACAGGAGTTATTTTTTTTCCCAACCTGCTAGTATACAAATTAAATGTCATTTTTTCTCCATAATAGAATGAATTACACATACAAATCTAACCATAATGTGAACCCAAACCAGGAGCACCATTAGTAATATCATGATAACTGGCATTTATACTCATTGTAGTGATATGCTTTCTGCTAAGTCAGTTTTGAAATACGTGCTTGTCTAAAAGGTATTAGACAGAAGATACAAGACTAAATTTCTAGAGTTCACTGAATAGTCAGTAATGTTGTCTATAGTAAATATCACTGCCATAATGAAAAGAATTATATGTTACAGTTGCCTACAGTAGCATAGGTAAGCCTCAAGTGATCTTGCCCTCTCCTATCTTATGGCTGCAGCTGAACAAGACAGATGAGATAGACGTAGAAACCAAAAACCACAAGGCACTAACTCAGCCGGTCTCTAATCAGTGTCACAAGTGATACGGGGTAGACTTCAAATTTCAGGTGAAGCATATACATTTAAATATCAGACCATATTTAAACACTGTAAAATGCCACAGAGGACTTCTCATACATTTATGTGCCTAGGCTTTTCCAAGGCTTCTAGGTACACATGAACTGAAGCCCCTTAAACTTCCTCAATACTGAAGCCATTCTGCCTCATTCAATGAATTTTGTGGGAACTGAATCTCATAATCAAACTACATATTATATTCTTTGTGCAGAGACATACATACATAAACAGAGAAAAAACATTTTCTAAAATCACAGAGAAAGTTCCATAGAAATGCCTATATGAGTTCACATTCAGCTACAGCAAGCTTTTGAGCTAACCTACATACATAACGCATTATATTCTCCCAAGCTTACTTCTGGCAGGGATAAACAGGTCTCCAGAGCTCCACTAATTCCTATGACAAACCCCTACAGGATTCACTTCATGATTTGCCTTCCTGCACCTTCAGAATTATTTCCTTCCCAAATCCTCCTTCCCCCTTCTTCTGGGCTAGTCTTTCCAGCTAAATTCTGAATTTAAATAAACAGTGAGAATAATAAATGGCTTCTCAAGTGAATAGCAATCTACTTACACTTTTAGCCCAATCTCAGCTGTCCTAGTTGGTTTGCAGATGCCTGTGCAGTAATTGCCAACAGACTGGCTATCTTACTTCCTTTAACAGGGTGCAACTCTGAAAATCTGAAAAATTACCTCCTTCTTTCTGTCTTTTGCAGTGCTTTTAAACCGGTTGTAGGAGGAGCAGAAAGTCTCCCTATCTTGTCGTGTGAGAAAAAACTAAAATTCCCATCAGAAGTGACTCACCGACATTAATCATATATATGCACCAGATTGAAAGGCACTCAGAACATGAAGACTGAATCCTTTCCTCAGTTAAGCAAATGAGAAGCAAATTGCTCAGCACTATCATATTATTTTAGCTTCCGTATCGGTACAATTTTGCACAATAGAGCTGATGAATATAAATGTATTGTTTCCAGCACTGAACTGTTATGGAGAAGTGCTGCTGAATCTTTTGGAAGAACAAACAGCCGAGTAATGCGCACCTCCCTTTACTGTGAAATGTGTTAAGTATCAATGTAAAGATTTTTGTATATAAGACATTTGCTTCACTTACCACCTGGTTTATGCATTAGAATAAATATCCTTATTGCTTAACCAAGCAGATGCACATCAGAATCTTCAGTAACCAAATTACATCGCAGCTTGAAATACTACAGCTTCTGTTTGCTTCTCACTGCGAGATTGTGAGTTTTTATCCAATAATACTAAATCCAAGTGCAAAAATCCAAAGGGTACTGTTTAGATTCAAGTCTACAACTAAATGTGGGGCGCAAGGGGGTTGAAGAAAAAGAGAAAAATAATACAAAAAAATCCTACCATCTCTGAAATGTACCTTGAGAATGAGAGGATTTATCTTCTTACTTTAAAAAAGGACAACAAAGTCACATTTGGAAATATATACATCCTACTGAATCTACAAAGCAGGCAATTTTCCCATTCATACTATGTATGCAACACTGCTCTATGTTCTTCATAAAGTGGACTCAGGCTTTTTGCCTTTCTGGTGTTTTTAACTTTGCCTAATACTAGCTATCCAGCTCCCATGGGACTATACTTAGAATTACATACGAAGAATATTCTTTTAGCCATAAAAGCAACAGTTTAACTACAAAAAATGAACTACACTCCTCCTATTTTTCAGGGAAGTATTCTAATACCCAGGAACTAGATTATGATCTGTCACAGTCCTGTAAATTCAGGATAAATCAAGTGTTGCTCTAACATTACCTTGGCACAAAAGAAATCAAGGCCTCATTGCAATAAAGCGCTTGAGCTATTGCAGAGTTAACAACTTATATCGGCATTTACTTCAGTGTTTCCAGAAGCTAATGCACAGCTTCAGCATGAGCAGGGCTACTCTGAGCCAGAGACTCGTCCTGTTCAAATCAACACTCATCTGACAAATAGTTTTAGTATGTAGCAATGTGTGACATAGAAAACTGGCCAAGGATGTAAATTTAGCTCCTGCCTGAATGTTAAAGAATACCCAACCCAAAAATTATAACTACCGCTATAAATAATAAAAATACCTAAGTATATCCTATGTATGTTTTGCAAACATAAGAACAAAGCAATCAGATTTACTTCCAGGTACATTTATAAATGTAAGAGTCCTGGTCAAAAATTGGGATCTGCTATACTTTACACATTCCTACATCTCTAGAGGAAATGTTTGCATTACTTCAAAGCTTCAGTCTGTTCTAGTTCTGCATACAACACAAGAGTTTGCTGCTTTGGATAGACCACATGTGTTGCTTCTGGTGTTCCCCCTCCCAAATCTTAACAGTGAGTAAGCCTCCAGGAATGAACCAAGTGATAATCTCAGTCCCTATGATATGGAGTATGGCTTTTTGTATAAATATGCTGCCTCAGAATTAGGTTACAGACATTCACTTTATGAAGCTCTTTGAGGTGGATTGTTGATGAGCCCCATTCTTTGGGGGGGGGGGGGAAAAAAAAAAAAACAAAAAAAANAGGGAAAAAAAAAAAAAAAAGAAAAACAAAACAGTGGCTTGAGTTGTTCACGCAAAAATTGAGGTACCCCAAACCACTACTCACTTCTGAGACACTTGGGTCTGCCTGTACATCATTCAAGCAAACAAAAATCCAGAAAGTAGAATCCCAAACTGACCATGATGCCACATTTAAAGGGTCCCTAGTAATGTCAGTAAATTAAACTAAATTAGCTAGTGAGGAAAGAGTTAAGTGGGAGCTACCCAGCAGGGTGGAGCTGCTGCAGCACCCTGGTATAGACACTATACCTTCTCTCCCTGTTGTATACGCACAGGAAGACAACCTTGCCTGAAAGGAAGCTCACATCAATCTTTCAGCAAATGTTAGCAGGAGAAGGACCACACTCATTTGTTCTGCTTTCACACTCTGTTTATCAAAGTTTTTCTGCTAATGTCTTAACAGGCAAAAAGGCTTGATGGAAGGAAAGCCTTTCCATGAGGGTTAAACAGAGCCCGACTCGGGCTCACAACGTTTCTCAAGCGGTTCCTGAATGTATTTATTTCAGATTCAGTCAGTACTTAGCAAAGCAAGAAAGACACAAACATTCTGAGTTTTGATGACTATGCTTTTTCACAGTATTTTTAACAGTCTTTTGACATGCTTGAAAAGAAGCACTCCATAGAAAGGGCTAGAGCCATCATAAGGTGCAATTGTTCCGGAAGAGTAAATCCACTGGGTAAAGAGCTTACATAGTAAATAACAAGGGAGACTGGTGATAAAGTGGTCCCAATTGCTATTGATGGTTCCAATGCCATATTATTTCAGTTTAGGGTATAAGAGAGTACAAGACCTCAAAAACTCATAGTAATAATGTCAGAAAGTTCAGTCTAAGGAATATCAGTCTGGTTGTTAAAGAAGATCCTACAAAGAGAAAATCAGAAGGTAAACCTTCATTGCTTACAAGATTTTGAGAGCATAAAGGATGGCTATGCTTGATTTTATTTTAGAAATTAACATCTCTGCTCTCTTCTCTGATGAGTATTAAAAATCAAGTGAGAATAATACCTCACATCCTTTGAGACACGTGACTATTAAGAACAAATCAACTATGGTGAGTTTATAAGCTAAGTTTGTAGCAACGTATACAGCACATTGAATCCACAGAACAGCAGAGGACCAATCCACATGTGTGAAGTATCTAGCACTCAATAATTGCTCCAATTTACACGTGGAAGACCAAGAGGAAAGGTTTGTGTTAGGTGCTTAACAGGCACTGTACACAGATGTTTTACATTTAGGCCAGGGAAACTGCCCAGGCATCTACAGCCCTTCTGGCATGATGAATGAAATCCCAGTCTAGTCAATCCTCTGTAACTCATCCCTGCCACACAACCCTAAGGTCCACACAGCAGTGATTCAAAAGGGGGAAAGCTCAGAAGGTGGTCTCCTAGAGGTACATCTAAAAGGCCATGTGCTTACAGGACAGAGGGATGACCACAGCTTTCATTTAAAAACATGGAAATAGGTTATTCTTTTACAGAAGAGCCTCATGGCCAGAACACTAAACAGATTTGAGAATATATTTCTGGGGAAAAAAAAAAAAAAAACCACAAAGGAAAAAATAAAACAAAACAAAACCTCAAAAACAACCACCACCACCAAAAAAAAGCCAAAACAAACATTACCAACCAGTGCAGGTATAAGACAAACGAGGAGATCCCCGATCTTAGGCTATTCTCTAACCTAGTGCCTTGTAGCTTTTCCAAGAAACTGGATTTTGAACATCCTGCCAGGCCACATTGGAGACCTGTGAAATTGAGTTTTCTGGGTCTTGTGCAGCCCTGTCTGGCACACTGGCAGGTCTGTGTTATGGCACCGCTCCTTTCTTTCCATTGCGTAGTGAGCTTAGGCACACACTCAAGGCTGTGGTTTCCCCTCCAGAGAAAGCTAAGTGTATCAAAATCCATTACAACTTTGCAGCTTGACACTTCCCTTCCTACTTTAATTTAGCCACAAGGAAAGTGTTTAAGGTAGAAAGAAACCATTTGTAGAGGCAGGAATAGAAGTCCACCACCACCATCAGATGCAGACTGCACCCTGCTATTCACCGTGCAAGTATGAGTGCATTGTTCAAGACCCAGGGCTTAATCCTTTCTCTTCTCCAGATGCTTTACAGCAACTGTTGTGAGACAGGCTGAAAAGCAGTATGAAGCTTTTCATGCTAAATTTCAAGTATATTTCTGTATTCCAATTCCTCTTTCTTGTCTGTTTAGAAACTTACTGAGGTAACACACACTATAAATAAAACAAATTTATTTGAAGAATGCCTCAGATGCTCAGGAAGTCCTTTGCAGTTTGTGGCTCAATCCATTTCCTCTCGAGTTTAATACGAAATGTTGGCTCGTTAACATCTGTGTGGTGCTTCAGATATTTTCAATTAGTCTTACTAAGACCAATCTCCTCCCATTTAGAGTAAATGGGGGTTTTCATCCATGTTACCTGGACTTTTCCATTGACCAGAGAACAAGTCCTAAATTGATGACGTATTTATACGGGGACAAACAGAAAGGGATGATCTGAATACAGATAACGAGAAATAACAAGGTTATCTAAACAGAGAACTCAAATGAAATCTGGGACTCTTAGAGTCAAGTCTTTCACACTTGAAATTTATTTCTAGCCTTGTTAAACACACAGAAACACATGCTGGCCTTTCTTTCTACTTAACGGTACAAGGGTCTCAGAAACTTATGTCACCAAATAGGAATAATGACCAGTCTTGATTCTAGTATAACATGAAAGAAACGAAAGAAGGATCAGGAAGAACTGTAGAAGAAAGTGTTGAATGCTTGAAGGGAGCAATTCATGGGAAGTTAATGAGTACCCAGTACAAGACTGAGTAGGAAAGCAACAGATTCAGAGTATGAGACCTACGGTGAAAAAGCAGAAAATGTAAACAAGGAGATGAAAGAATGAAATAGGGTGTCAACAACAGACAAAGAAAAATTCAAGGTATTAGAAAATGAGGAGAATTTAAACGAGCAATCAGATGCAGGAAGGCAGAAAAGAAAAAAAGGCCAAAAAGAGTCATGAATAATTAAAAAAAACATACTATTGAAAAAGAATGACAACATGCTACACAAAACTTAGCAGCCTGCCAAATTTTAATTATCTTTTCAATTACTAATTAGACCTTCTCACTGATTCAGTGAAATGACAAACTTTCAAGAGTTTTAATGTTACTTTCCCACTGCCTGCCATGATCTGCTCATCACCATAGAGAATCAGAATCCCATCGGAGAGCAGAATGGGACACTTGCTACAAGATAATCTCTGCCCCTTAATATTACAGGAACCCTGAGTAAACATCTAAATGAAGAACATGGCAGAAATTTCAATGACATCAGTGGAGTAGGATTTTACACATGTTTGTGACAAATAAGCTTCTCTGAAGAAAGCAACCTATCTAAAATGGAAATTATCTTTAACTTTTTTTTGTAGCCTTGATTGGAATAATTACTTCTCCAAACATATGAGCATCACAGAGAACACAAGCGACGGGCATTAGCAGGCACACAGCCACATGATGCACAGCACTGGTACCTGCACGCGACCATACCAAGTTACGCACATACTCATTTGACACATCTCCATTTCTTCCTCCTAGCTCTCCAGACTGATTTCTTTTNCACCCCCAGGTCCATTTCTGCCGGGCAGCTTTCCAGTCACTCTTTCCCAAGTCTGTAGTGTTGCATGGGGTTGTTGTGACCAAAGTGCTTATTTAATCAAATAACAGACAGAAAGATGCTGGTTGGCCCAGAGCCAGCGTTTTCACCTCTGTGCCACCCTTCTCTCTTTGCTCTCCAAGGAGCAGCACTGGGACACAGGGAGGGTAGGAGGAAAGCCAGGCATTTCCCCTGCAGCCTCGAAAGCAGCAGCGGTGGTTAGAGCAGGACAAAGCTGTGACAGTTAGTGCTGGAAACTAATGCCCAGACCAAAGTGCTAAGGAAGATACCTGGAGCTTTGCTCCTGCTCCTTTGGTGATAGTACATGGAACGTGTTCCTACAAGCTACAGAGAAAAAGCCATTTGCACTGCTTTGACTTACAACGGTTTTCAACTACATGTTTTTAAGATCTTTATTTTATAATTTATTTTATAAAAAATACATGTTTTTACAATCTTTAAAAGATATAAATGAAGGTGCATCGGCCATGGGAACATTAACTCATTTTTGTATTCCTGCTTTTGCTAAAATTACTTCAACTGGTAGTTTATTCATTTCAGACAGAGTCTTAAGTCTTTTTGCTCAAAATCAGTGGGAACACTTGTGCAATACGTGCCATAGTGAAATCATGTGCATTAGAAACTGGCCCACTGTCAGCCATGAGCATTTGATGAAATTCAATATATAGACAGTAGTGCTTACTCTGGAGCGACCTGGGAAGGCATCCTTTATCTCTTATTTTAATTTTACTACTTAAGACTAATTTTTTCAATAATTCTTAATGCTTAAGAAAGAAGACAGTGGGCATAATCTCTTCTAGAGGATCCAGTACTAAATATAAATGCCTTTTCAGAATAGATGTTATTACAGATTCGGTATAATTAATATTATGTTGAAAAAGGACAAAATTGAATTAAATTGATATTGTGTATCTAGGAAACTCTGATAAAGTAAAAACTCCTGTTCCCAGCTCTGTGAGAACAGAAGGGTTTCTGTATATTGCAGCAGCGCACAAAATGCACCAAAGCAAACAGAAAGATTAATTGCTGTACTCTAAAAAAGCTAAGTCTGAAAAAGACATGCATCGCCTTCTGTGCTCACAGTCATTAAAAGGCAAGGACAGGTTTTGCAGAGCAAAACTGGGTTTGCATCTGTAGTAAAAATGCTCAGAGTACCTTAAGTTTTGCTGGAAATGAGAGAAAAGTTCAAAGGCAAGCAAACTTCTGTTTTTGCAGTGGAGAAGACAGCGCTGAGAAAATTAATGTTGTGCATTAATCTTAGCATTCCTCACAAGTGACTCAGGCCTGCAGAAGAAAACATTCCCACTATCTGGTTAGAAAACATCGTGTTTCCCACACGGAAGGGAGGAGAGGAGCCTGAGCAGCTCTGGCTTCTTTACTACTTTCACTCTGATGAATCTATTTGCAGACCCTTCAGCTGTTCAAAATCCCAAACTGTTAAGGAAAACAGTTTCCATTTACCAACAAAAATTAAACTAGACCTCACATGTATAATAAGCCCGAGTCAGAGTATTCTGAAAAAAATATTTAACGGTTTATAATTTATTATAGTAGTCCTTGGTAAAAGCATCTTAGAACCCCAAGCAGCAGCAAAGTAGAAGGGATGCTAATAACTCCGTAGCAATATGTGTTTACTCACCTAAAAGGTATAAATACATACTTTACGTGGTGACAAGCGTAAAAAAAAGTCCATCCAGCAATGAAGAGCAGGAAAGACCCTTGGTGAGCTGAAGGAGTGAGAAAGGTCAGAAAGCCACCTGAGCCTCCACCGTTTCTTGTGCCCAAGCCAAACAGCAACTTTTTTCAGAGAATGCCCACTTCTGTCTGAAGCGCTGACCGCACACAGTTCTCACCCACCTCAGTAAAAGCCAAAGTAGTTACCAACTGCGGAAAACAAAAACCAAAAAAAAAAAATGTATTTCAAGGGTCAGGTTTGCAGAGCGAGCAGTCAGTCCTGATGCTTCATTCTTAAACCCTCAATGCTTGCAACAGAAGCAAGAGTGTCCCGCTTGGAAGTACAAGAAGTAAGGGGAGTTACAACCAACCACATTCACTACCGCCGGCGTGCTGAGCGAGCAGCTGCTCAAACCAACCCCTAAGGAGCAGCAGATGCGGGTGTCCCAACTTATGTTATTCCACAGTGCTGAATGACTACGCTCATCATCCAGGAGAGGCTTGTTTCACACCAGCTCTCAACTTGCTCGCCCTCCTCAGGATATGAGGGCCAACTTGCAAAATGCGACACATCGGAGAGCGAGCAGGAGGCTACGTAACGCCAGAGTTGGGTGCTCAGGGTGCCTGTCCCGGGCGGGTGAGGTGTTCCTCAGCATCATTGCCTCGCACCCACACACATCCCGTGGGTCTCACAGGAGGCTCCAGGTGGATTTGAAGATAGGATTGGCAGGACAAACAACTGAGCACTGAAAGCTAATTTACCACCTTCATAAAACACATATGGGACAGGAAGGCAGAAAACTCAAAAATGCGTCCTGCAGAAGCAGGTAAAAAACCCCAAAGCTTAACCACTCGCAAAACAAGAAGGAATCAACAGGAAACAATTAAACTATACGGAATGCTTATGGTAAGCAACAGATTGTGCTATATTCACCCTAAAAGTATTTCCCAATACAGTTACGCAGCTGAGCTTCTGTTTTGCTTTTTATTAATGTGACATGAAATTTGAATTCAGAATGATTTTTCTCTATTTTTATTTATACACTTGGGAACCATTTACAATTCAAATGTGATTTTTTTACTGTGCCCCTGAATGAAAATTACCAGTTCGGTCTGAATAGTTTTTGTCTACCAGCTTAGGTCTTTCAGTAATTGCTTTTTCACAGCATAATATACTGAGAAAGGACCAAGATTATTGAAAATAATTGTACTGGCAACCAAGGAAGGCAAATTACAAAGAGCAAATATTTCAAGTTTTTAAAGCCAAGTCCTCCTATTATGAATTGTATTTCCAACTTTCTTCCACTTTCCTTTATTAAATATTATATTATATTGTACTGGAACAGAAATGTTGTACAGGGATATAAAATATTCTTTAAGTGTTTTCCCTCTCTCTCCATATCTTGCACATTAGGTCATTTGCCCCACTTCACAGCTCAGCTGAAAAGTTGTAACAAAAAAGTGTAGGCAAAATAAGTTCGAAGAATGCCACCATAAAACCCGCAATTCTTTGCTGTTTCAAAGAAACTCAGGGAGTTTTTCCACTTCTCACACTATGGTAGATAATGCAAGACAAAAGGATGGAATTTAAGCTATTAACAGATTTTCCCATCTATCTCCAGTATCTCACTGTGCTTTACAAAATCCTTAATCATGCTTGGGTTTTTTGTTGTTTGGGGTTTTTTTGGTTGATGTTGATTTTGGCACAGACAAGGACAAAGCGTCTCCAAGCCATGACCTATCAGAAGCTTTTATATGAAAAAATAAAATAAAGGCTCGTTACTAGCTAAATGTTTATTTTAATCTGTCAACAGGTTACAGAGAAAACAACAAGAAGGTGGTGAGACAGTGTGAACAAAAAGACTATCAACTACATTAACTAGACTGATAAGCTTCCGAGGCAATTTTAAAAGTGAATTCTTTCAGAAAATGTGTATATTACAGATTTTAAATCATATATGTGTAAATGAAAAACTATAACAGTTATTGTAAGACAGAATACAACACAGGAAGGTTTCTACCAAAAAGAAGGGCCAAGTAGGCATCCACACATATTCATTTGCCATTCATTTTTCTCTTTCATCAATAGCCCACTAATTATCCTAATCTGCATACATGCTACCATGCACATTTACTAACTTTCCATAAGCACTTTTCACAAATACACAGCACATTGATGTGAACTTGGGGAAGGATTATAGAAAACTTCATAGAGAAATGTACTCACTTCATCAGTATGTCTGACAGCTTCACTAAAAGATTTCCCTGGAAAGATAACAGCCAGCAATAGAAGTCTTAAGTGTAGTTAACGTTAACCCAGCAGGGTAGAAATGGCAGATCTTTGTTTAGCTGGGACTGACTGCTGTTCTAATGCTTTAGAGCATCTCAGCCGTATTAGAAAAGCACCTCTCAAAGTCACTCATATGCATCGTCTAGAAAAACAGTAATAAAGCAAGCTGCTGATCTTTAATAATTGAAATAAATAAGGATAATGCCAGACATTCTCTGACTCAATGGAAAAATAGGGAAACTCTAACCACTGAGAAGTGAAGTAACATGGCACAAAAGGTCAGAAAAAGAGAAGGAAGAATACCCAGTTCTTCTGACATGTTACATTGGCCCCAGGATGGGAGATTCCACTTCAACTTAAAGCAGTCCAACAGACTGTAACTTAGGACAGCTCTAAGTTGACATTTGTCATAACGCCATTATTCTTTACAGAAAATTAAAATCTGGGGTTTCTTTGACCCCTATTTTAAACAATGAACTAGAATGCTTAGAATTGTAAATGTTAAAGAAGCGATCCTTATGTAGGTCCAGATCTTAAAATGCAAACTTTTTAAAAAGAGCTCTTCGGGTGTATTTTATAGAATCACAGACTCATAGAATACCAGGTTGGAAGGGGCCCCAAGGATCATCTGGTCCAACCTTTCTAGGCAAGAGCTCAGTCTAGACAAGATGGCCCAGCACCCTGTCCAGCTGAGTCTTAAAAGTGTCCAGTGTGGCAGAGTCAACCACTTCCCTGGGGCAATTATTCCAATGGCTGACTGTTCTCATTGTGAAAAATTTTCCTCTCGTGTCCAGTCAGAAGCTCCCCAAGAGTAACTTGTAACCATCACCCCTTGTCCTCTCCATGTGACTCCCTGTAAAAAGGGAGTCTCCATCTTCTTTGTAACTACCCTTTAAGTACTGGTAGATGGTGATGAGATCACCTTGAAGCCTCCTTTTCTCAAGGCTGAAGAGACCCAGTTCTCTCAGCCTTTCCTCATATGGCAGGCTTCCCAGTCCTTTGATCATCTTGGTGGCTCTTC